>WHYT01014860.1:16847-53385 GCA_009806455.1 Tetrax tetrax | reverse complement strand
GGGGAAGGGGCTCCCCCGCCAGGCTGGGGGAACCCGTCCCCGCGAGGGGTCTGGAGACCCCTCGCTGCCCCACAGCACCGGGGAGAGAGCGCCCTGGCCACGGGGCACGGAACATCCCACGAGCGAGCATCCCAACCCACGAGGCACAGAGCATCCCAGGCTGCCAAGCATGGAGCATCCCACAAGCGGAGCATCCCAAACCACAGAGCATCACGGGAGCATCCCAAACCCTGGGGTGTGGAGCGTCCCGGGGGTGAGCCTCCCAAACCACGCGGTATCCAGCATCTCTGAAGGGAGCATCTCCGCAGCAAGTGTCCCTGGCCACCAGGCACGGAGCTTCCCAAGCCAGCCGGCCTCAAACCTCCCAGCGAGCACCCCAGGCCGGGGCATCCCCCTTCCTCTCCTTTGCTCGAGGTCCAGGAATTGCTGGAGCCACCCAGGTTTAGAGGGACACCGCATACCTACAGAGAGACTCCACATTGCTTGGGAAGGGAAGGGCATATCCTCATCCTCATCCTCCCAGGCCAGGAGCCCAGCCAGACCCCTCAGGGTCCCCACAGCTCACCCGTGCCCATTCCTCCCCATCCTCTGCTAGCTCAGTTTTGAGCCAGGTTCCAGGTATTTCCCAGCCCACACCCACAGCTGTTTCCTCTTCTGCTTTATTCCCCTCAGCTGCACACAACCTCCTGCTGACAGACGGGGAAACTGAGGCACGCTGCTGGGGAGCCCCTTTCCGGGGGGCAGGGCTGCCCCATCCCAGCTGTAAGCACATGCTCCCAGCACATTTGCAGGAGCCGAGTCCCCCCACCCCACACGGGTGCCCCAGGCCCCTGCTCCTGGAGAGGAGAGCAAGTTAAAGCCTTGGGCGGTGAATTATTTAACATGGTGGCTGGAGATCCTGGCACCAGCACAGGCCCTCCTGAGCACTGCGGTATTTGGTAGGTCTCAGGAAAAGCACACAATAAATAGACAATTTTATTTACTTGGGCACGGGGGAAACGGTGCCGGTAAAACCCACCAGGGAGCCAGCCCGCAAACCCCTGCGCTGAGGCCACCTCTCCCTCCCGCCACCACCCAAACCCCGTGGCAGTGAGACGGGGACAAGAGCCGTGTCCGTGGGGGTCACAATCCTGCGAATCCCAACCAAATTCTCCCCAGCGACCCCGTGGTGTCTCCTCCACGCTCCCTTCCAGCCCCAACCCCTGCCTCCCCCCACCCCAAACGCCTCCCTGAGGGGACGCAGCCCTGGGGTCCCCCCAGCTCGTCTCCCCCCACCCTCAGCAGACGCTCCCCACAGCCGAGCCGCCGCGGCGGGAGCACCCTGACCTTCATCCGGCCGCCGTTTGGTTCAGCGTATTCCCCTCGGTCGCGAGGTTTAGGTTTCACCTGGCGATTGATTAAAGCCGCGATTGATCAAAGCCTCCGGCTGCGGAGGGGGCAGAGTTAAGGTGACCTGGGAAGGACTTGGACCAAGGTGGGCGCTTGCTTGAGAAAGGGCTGGGGAGGTGGGAGCTGGTTTATTCCTGCCGCTGCTTCGCAGCCGGGTGGGAATATCCGGGCTGATGTGCCAGGGAAGCACGGGCAGAGCTGCGGTTGCGAGTGAAGAACTGCTGATTTTTTTAAACACAGACGTCACTTTTCTAAATTGTTTGCTGGAATGAGCGAGCTGCTAATAAATTAGGGGAGAAGGCGTGCTACCACCGGCCGCCCTCTCCGTTACCGCTGCCTTCGGGCCTCCTGCAGTTTGGCTTCTGACCCCGGGCAGCCCCCTGGGAGCAAACGAGACTTCGCAAGGCTGCGCCTGCGTCGTCCAGGGCCAGCGATGCCAGTCGCTCCCGGCTGGGCTGGGGGCGATTTAATGGGGACACGGAGCTGGCATCGCACCGCTGTTGTGGGGTCACCGCACACGGGGAAGGGGCAGGTCCTGTCCGTGCCTTGTCGCCTGCCCGGACCCTGGGAATCTCCATCTGTCCTGGAGCTGGGAGGTTTTGGGATGGAGCCAGGGGGTCTGGATCAACACAGAACCGACCCCTCCATCCGAACTGGTGGAGGTTTTGGGAAGCCATCTCGGGCTCAGCCCCCCGCCTGCCTGGCTGCGGGGGTCCCGCAGAGCCGGTCACGTCCTCTGTCCCTGATGAAACTTTAAAGAGGATTTCCAAGGCCGGGCGATGGCGCGCGGGGAGGCCTGTGTGCTTGGAGCCTGCTGCCCTCTCGGGATTGCAGCTCAAGTTCCTGGCACGGCCAGGAGGCCAGGATTTGCTTCTAGAGGATTTCCAGTAAGTTTTGCAGCCCTGGTATGCAGCCGCGCAGCTGCGGGCTGGGATGAGGGGCAGGCGGGATGGACGGGGAGCCGGGAGTCCTCACCCAGGCGTGGGGACCAGAGCAAAGTCCCAGCCTGGCTCCCCGGATGAGGGGATGCTGGGGAGTCCTGGGCAGAGCTGGGGGTGGCATCAGGAAGCAACCAGCCCCCTCTGAGTGAGGGAGCCTGATTTGGCACTCGGTGGCCGGGACAGGCAGAGCTGGGGGTGGGTGGCATCAGGGGATCCAGAGCTGGCATCGCCCCGGGAGCCGGGCGAGTGCTGGGGACAGCCGGGAGCGGTGGCAGCAGCGCAGGAGCGGGGAAGGCTGCGAAGCACCTGCTTCTGCTGACGGCTTGGCCCGGGCCCAGGGCAATTAGCTCCTGGCATCTGTGCTCGCACACGCTCTGACAAACAAGTGGCTGGGACGCCGCGGTCTCGCTTCGGTGGGCTCCTGCCTGCAGCCGGGGACAGGATGGGGACCTGTCCCAGCTGGGGGCTGGGGGGCTGCACTGCCCCAAAGCCAGGGCGATGCCCTGGTGCTGCTGTGGGGCTGTGTCAATGCTCGCCTGCCCTGGCCCCCGGCTCGGAGCGACGCCAGCATCACTGGGAGCTGGGGCGCGTCCCAGAGCAGCCCCATGGGAGGAACAGGGATGCTTCCGTCCCGCTCTGCCACGACGCCGCCCACATGGGGAGCAGGATGGGTCAGGGACCCAGCTCCTTTTCCCAGATCCGAAAGCGAGGAAGCAAGAACGGACGAGGACTTCAAGAGAGCTTTGCACCCCCGGGCTCTCCGGCACTGGCTCAGCAGCCTCAGGACGGTTCACAACCAAATCCCTCCAGCAGCGTTGGGTCCTGGTGAACATGACGGGGGTCCTACAGCGGGCAGGGGGAAAGAGCCAGCGCTGCTCCCTGGGGATTTCGCCGTCTTGCTGCAGGTGGTGAACCCAGAGCCCACACCGGGAGAGCCTGCGCGTGGGGCAGCTTCACTCATGCACTTTTCCCTACGTGCCCGGTGGCTCTCACACCCAGTGGCCCTCAGGGGCTCCCAGTCCCCATGGCGGCAGCGTGACCTTCATCGCAGGGAGTTTTTCCTTGGAAGAGGGTGGCCGGAGGCGGCTGCCCTGGGGAAGGGCAGCCGTCAGCAGCAAACCCGGCAGTTAACTGAGCGTGCCGGTTCCTGAGCGTCAGCGGCCGGCGCTGGCCTGCACAGGGGTTGCGCTGAGCTCATCAGCCCCGAGGAGAAATGGAAACTCAAACCGCTCCCTGGGAGGAAAGCGCTGCTTCCTCATCAGCTTTCAGCCCCAGGGTCCCTGGAGGTGTAGTTACCTCTGCCACCTTCATCCATCGTCACCTGCCACATAGCCCTGTGGCGTTGGCCAACCCCGGTGTCCCACCCCACGGCTCGCCCAGCCTCTCGCGTAACACGTGTTTCCTTCCGCATCGCCCCGCGCCACCCCATTTGTCATCGCGCTCCCTTGGAAGATGAAATGAAGGCGCGTGCCCTTATACGGAAGCTGTGGCTCTTCTCCATGGCTGAGGTTTACAGCACCTGTGACACACAACTGATGTCAGCTCTCTTCAAAATACCTTTCCTGTCCAAGTCCGCGAGGGGTGCACACAAAGCGTGAGCGCACACAAAGTCTTATCTCCATTATTAGCTAAACACCAACTCCATCGGCTTCCCTACCAACCGTCCGTTCCCTTCCCACGCTCCTGGGTGAGATCAGACCTGGGTGCCCACCGGGACGATACCCAGCGTGTCTGAACCAGCATCCCCTTCAGCTGGAGGCGGAGGCTTCCACTGGAAACTACTCTCCTTTCAGGAGCAGCATCTCACTTCCACTTTCTGTCCTTTAAGAAATTTATTCCCATTCAAATTTAAACTATTTCAAGCAAACACGACTACTCTGGGTAAAGAGCTTTCCTTCAGACCGGCCTGGCTGGCTGCCTCTGCCAGCGGCTGATAAGGCAAGGCAGCTGCCATCCCTCGCCGTCCTTACAAGCCGATTCCCTGGCTCTGCTCCCTGGCGCGAGCAAAAACAACACTTTGCTGACGGAGCTGCTTGGGAGGCAACCCACCTCCCCTCGCTGTGCTGCGGCCGGCCGGTGGGCAGCACCAGCCCGGCCACGGCACCTTTGCTGGGGCAGGATCAGGCTGCCGGCACCCACAGCAGCTTGGACCGGAGGACAGAGAGGATCCAGCTGCTGAGGACCAGAGCCACTGGGCACACTGGGCGAACCCCAGCCCCGCTCCGGCCCTGCCCAGGCAGCAGCCGCCCACGGCCGCCCTCTCGTGGTCCCGAGCTTTCTCGCCCGGTATTTTTTCCCCCCGTGACTACATCTTTTCCGTGCCCTGGAGATGTTCCTCCAGCACATCCTCGGCTCAGCCAACGACCCCTCAAAACTCTGCCCGCACAAGGCTGCGGTGCCCGAGGGCTGATGCTCGGGAAGGGAGCGGGCTGCATCGCTCCACTGCTGCTGCAGTGCGCCGCCAGCTCACGGGCGTTGCAGGATCAGAAAAAATTAAAAAAAAAAAAAAATAGGAAAATTGACATTTAGAAAGCCCAGGAGGTGCAGGTAATGCAGCAAGCTCCCTGGCCTGACTGGAACAACCTGGCCCAGATTTAGTTGCTCGCACCAGCCAAATGCTGAAGCAGAGTTTTCCTTCCCTGGCAGCAGCTGCCCCCCCGCAGCTCTCGCACAGGCAGGGCACAGCAGGCACCGGGCACTGCCAGGGAAGGCACCGCACGGGCCAAGCTGCCACGCGTGGGAGCGGCCAGCCTCTCCTCACCGCAAAACCCCTGGTGCTTCTGCCAGGGAAAAGCAAGGGGCAGTGCTGGTGCTGTCCCCAGCGCTGTCCCCCAGCTCTGCGCACTCCCCTTTTAGCTAAGACCTAAACTTGGCCTAAGCGCTGCCGGGATCCTTGCAGCGTGTTCAGGTAAAAGCTGGATTTTTCTCAAACCTGCCCCAACCTCCGCCCTGCTGCTCCAGCTCGATCCCGGACACCAAAGCTGCAGGGAGAGGTGGTGCAGACTTGGTACCCGCAGCTGAGGGGCTGCGCTCTGCGGAATCAATCACCGCACAACATCTGCGTGGAGAACCCCGGGCCTTCCACTCCCACCACTCGTGTCACTCGTCCGACCCCTGCTCCAGGCCACCCTGAAGCCTCGTTGCTCGTTTCACTGCTTCAGGTGTAATAACTGTTCAGGGACCGAGGGTGCTCTCTGCTGGGCAGGCTGAGACTGGACATTGGATCTCAAAGAACGCACAGACATTATCTTACAAAGGAAATTTATTTCATTTTATGAAGCTTATATTACATGCATCAAGTGAAGCTAGCACAACAGTTAACAGCAGGGCTGGGGTTTGTCCAGACTTCCATTAGTGTTTCTGGAGTAAACCAGGCCAAATTAAAGAATCCTTTGCCCCTAGAAAATACAGTCATCATACAAGGAATGTTTTTTTTGTTTTCACTTTAATTCCTCCTCCCCTAGTTCCTGTCCTTGAGCTGCACACGGCCAATGCTCCAGCTGACCAAAAAAGGAGGTAGGAGAGGAAAAAAGAAAAAAATCTAACGCACACACACTCCCCCCATACACCCCTAATAAACCATTGAGATGGGAGGACCAAATCTAGCTCTATTCAGAGAAAAAAAAAAAAAAAAAAAAAACAAAACACAAATAGAATACCAGGAATAAAGCTCTTACAACAAACCAGATGCAGTACCCTTTAATAATCTTACTAGATAAATCGTTTTACACATTGTTCAATGAGATGCTACAAATTCCTTTTGATTAGCTCTCTTTCGGTTTTATGGGCTTGAACAAGCAGCTGAATACACTGAAATATTGGCTTCTAAAAAGAAAAATATTGCATTCTTGTCAGTGTCTGCTGGATATTCTCATACCCATCAGAGGCAGGTGTTCAATGCACCGGAGACTGCAGCCTACTATAGGCTTGACACCGAGTACAGACACACAGAAGTAGATGCATTCATCAGACCAGGTTGGCATGGCAAACGTCGAGCCGGTACGCGTTCATTTCCACGCAGAGAGACTCGCTACGACGGCCCCGTTCAGTCCCCTGTCACTTGCGTGGCCTGCCCGTCGGAGGTCTGGTTGGTGGACTGAATGAACATGGGCTGGGTGATGTCCTGGCCTGCAGGCATGGTCACTTGCTGGATCTGATAGAGTTGCTGGCAGAGACCGAAGCAGGGGAGAGACACGAGTGTCAGTTCTCATCACACCCAGCACCAGCTCCCTCTAAAGCACTCGCTGTGCACCAACCCCACCAGTTTAGCGGTGGTACTAAGAGCAGCTCTCAGGTCCAAGTAAAATCCATCCCCAAAACAGACTACAAATCGCTGCTAGATATTAGTTGCTAAATCCTAAGTAATTTTGTGAATTTCTGATGCCCAGATTGAGCTCGGGCTACCTACGCAACAGGCAATAGCTAGGTGTTAAGACCTTTATTCCTCTACCGGTTAGGACTGAAATGGACCCCACCCAGAAGACAAGGGACTGGATTAACTTGGAGCAGGTGAAGCAGATCACAAAGAATCCCCCTGAATTGGCACTACACCCGCTTATCCTGCTCCCGGTGAAGGTCTGGTGGCAGTAGCAGTGTTTTACCAGGAGGAGCCGATTTGCTAGAACACGCAGACTTTTAAGCCTTTGACTTCAAAGCGAGGTGGTACCAACCAACTCCAAGTTCTTACCTGTCCGTCCGTGAACTGGCTGAACTGCTGCTGTCCTTGCTGGACTTCTGTCTGCGTTATCTACAAGGACAAGAGAAGGACGATCACTGACAGCGCTTTGGAGAGGGTCAGCACCCCACTAACAATATTTTGCTGCTGCCTCTCAAGAACTTTTAGACTTTTTCCAAGTTTATTACCCCACCATGTGGTAAGACACAGCCTACGCTGCTGGCCTGCAGTCATGGTGGCGCTAACCGCAAGTCAAGAACAAAGGACATGGGCTTCAGCCGTTGCAGACCAAACAAGCATGTCCTCTCTGACTTTCATGAGGAGAACGTGGCCTCCAGGATCACAGAAAAGCAGCAGCTCTCCTGTCCTCTGAAGGCAAAGGAGAACCCCTTAGTCTCAATCAGAACACGAGTCAACCTGCTGGCAGCAATGCTGGTCTTGATGTTTCACCTCTGCATAGCTTTCCTGAGAGGCTGCACGGCTGCTCCTCCCTCACCCAGCCAGAAGGAGCAGAAGTAAAGAGAAGGCTGATGAACTGAAGTTTTACCTGCAGTCAGCTCAGAAGCAGCGTGAGCTTTACACAGTGAGACACACACACACACATATATGCATGCACTTTCCACGTACAGGTAAAGGAGGCCTCCGCTTTGCTCCTTGCTTTATTACTCCGATGAAGGTAACAGGAAGAAAAGAAATGCAGGAATCCTAGCCCAAGAGTTGGTAAATTTGACTGGAATTTGCGGTTTGAGGAGCTAGGGAGCAACGCTTTACCAGTTAATGTCAGTCCTGCTGTTACGGTGCGTACCTGCTGTGCATTGGCTGCAAGCGTCTGGATCTGCCCCTGGACTACCTGGGTGCCTGACACAGGCTGGGCTAAGCGGATATACTGCAGCTGGCCAGCATTCAACTGAACCTGGAGACAAGCGGGGGGCAGGGAAAGAAAATTAAACAGGTAACTGCGTAACCTGAAACACACAAACTTGCCTTCTCGTTTCCACCACAGAAGCCAGAGTAACAGATGACACTGGGGAGCCCCAGGTGATTACCGGTTGAGATGAGTAACTACCACAAACCCTGCCAAAGCAAGAACGCAGTCCGCAGAACTCCTGCAGGCTCTTGAAGTAAAACCCCGAGGAAGCACAACGTTACTTCTTCCTCCAGATCGGGAGCGGTCAGTTAGTAGCTAAAGCATATTAATTGCTAAATTTCAGAGAGCCTTGCGAACATGGATTTTTCTTTTTGGCTATGAGAATTGAGTTACTACTTTGATGTATCACTTCATACACAGATGATTGTTATGAGCTAGCTGCACGTACCGACACTCCTATTACAGCCTGCCAAAAAATATAAAAGAAGGTATGGGAAACTTTCACAGAGATAGCAGAGATGACAAACCCCAGGAACACTGCAAGGTAATATTTGGAAGCTTTTAATGCAACTCATCCACCAGTGTCAACACCCACCTGGCAGAGGCCAACGCTTTCTGTGTCAATACTTTGTGTATAATATTCAAAGGTAAATGTATTTCCTACAACCCTGATCCTGATCCTGCAAGATCAGATCCTTGGGGGGGCAGGACACGAAGACAATGTCATCGTGGTAACCTCAACTCTTATCTTGCATTTTCTGCGATACAAACAGCTCATACTGCTAACACACATCTGAGAGGCAATAAAGGGCACAGTAGGAGTGATACTACCATTGAATTTTTCATTTACTCTTAGTTAACTTTAGAATATCTATATTCACAGTTGTAAGGTTAATTATACACCAAAAAAACCCAAACCAAAAACAAAAAAAAAGGTTTTCAGTTCTTTCTTCTTTTTTAAAAATGGGAAAGGACATAAAAATACTCGAAAACTGCTCACTGACAAACGTTCAAGTGCCTAGAACATGATCTTGGCATTTACACAAACGCCGCTGACTTCACCAGCTGTGCCTAAAAGCTCCAATATTATTTCAAGAGCAAATAAACTCCACACGAGCATAAACATTTCAATAAAGAATTTGTTTCTGCACAGAGATCTGCTGGCAGATCATGTTTTCCACACTGGGGGCTTCCTGCCTAGATTTTAACTAGACTACTAACTGAATGGATGAAAGCAATTTAGAAAGAGCGCTCTTCCAGAAATGAGAGTAAGCTCCAAAGAACCTGTCCAATGCGGTCTAGGTAAGATCCAGATTAAATTTAACACAATATTAATGCAGACAAACGAGTGGTTACCATTTGACACATACATTTCCAGGTTTTTCTGTTTTTAAAAAATAAAAGCCACCTTTCCACAGGCAACCCGTGGTCCTAGAGTAAATGGTAAATCACAGCAGAGCAGTGCACACAGTATCAGAAGCGTGTGGAAAGCCAGCAGAGAACACCAGTAAGATTCTCTCAACATTCCTGCAACTGCCAGAGGCACTACCAGTTTTATGAGAGCGTTTCGAACTGTCACATTTGTGTTACCAAAGATTCTTTGCTGAACCTGAACAAGTACCAGAGTGAAATAGAACTATGAGAATACAGCACTAACTATAGAAAGGAAAGGAAGACAGAAAGGAAACTCAAAGCAAAAATAAGAAAAGTAGAAAGAGAACAGAACAGACCAAGGACTGTAATTCCGTGAAACCAAACGAAAAGGGCTTTCCAGGTTAGACACGAAAAACCTCCCGCAGTGAGCACACGGCTCTGCGTTCTATTTTACTTCACCTGCTGGAAGTGAGCTAGGGGAAAGATGCTTCCTTCAGCACAAACTGCAATTCTTCAACACGCCGTGATTAAGAAGAATCCTCTTAATTACAGTCAAAACAGGATCTCTGCTAGATACAGAAGTGCGAATTGTGACTATTCCATTAAAACACTGCTCCTAAGCTGCTCTGCTTTGCAGTCTTAGAATTGTTAGAGACCCAAGCGCTCCCAAAGACAAGAGACCACGCTGGCACTTGGCTATTTCTGTCTCACACCTGCAACATAAGAAGCATCCAAGGACCAGTCACAGCTACCCGTTCTTAGACGCTGCCAGGCAAGAGGAAGGTAGAAGCAGACGCTTGGCCAAAACCAGACACTGATTTAAAAGCCTCCAGTCTCACACTCATAAAACACGGGACCGTTTGCACCAGGATCCACCCATGCGGAGAACAGTACGTTCTGCAGAAGGTGATGGCCTCCTATATAAAGAATTATTTCTCCTAGTAGATCTCCAAGCCCCTTTCTTGTAGGGAGTTACAGCACTCACTGCAGACAACCGGAAAACAAATCTGAACTGTTCTTCTACTGCAGAACCAGAGGAGGATGCTGCAACATTCAGTACTGTTGCAACGGATTCCCTGAGACTGGAGGTGGAGATGTCCTTCCAAAATGCTTTGAAGAACAAGTATCTTGGAGAGACTTTCATAAGGAAAGGAAGGAAAAAAAGAATGTAAAAGAAAGGCAGTGCAGAATGCAGAGAAGAAGAGTTGCTCGTAGTAAAACACTGTATTTGGCAAGTAATTCACTTTCTTTCGGACCAACACCTTAAGCCAAACAGTAGGAACCAGCTGAAGACTTATGAGATTAAAAGAATTTGGAAGTGAATTGGAGAAATCTGGCAACACCTACAATTTAAACCCTTTTCAAGATGCTATGTCAAAGCACGAACATTTGCCAAATGTACAGAGGGAAGCTTAGCAAATCTTGAAATGCAAAACTTGTGTGAAAGATCAGCTTTGCCACAGCTGCGGGTACACGTTAACAACCGAACTCAAAGGCGAAGTGAAATGCTTGTCTTGGTCACTTGGTCTGACCTTTGGGCTGCTGGTTAAGTACACAGAACTGGACAGATTTTTTTTATTTATTTTTTTTTTTAAATTCTTTAAGAGGTGTGAAATTTTCCAGATGGGAATCAAAAGATCCAGCTTTGCTGTGATGATAAGTTACAGAGTTGGGGGGGGGGTGGGGAACACGACAATTTTTTGCCCCACGTGTTTCCCTAGGACACATCCCACAATGTTACTGCTGACACTGGGTACTCAAAATCCCATTCTTAAGGCCCCAGCAGGTCTACACTGATGTAAAAGTGAGGAGATATTTTCTGGTTCTGCAAAGCTATTCCTTCAACCAGCTCAAAATATTTTGTAGAAATATTTCTTGTATCATAAAAGTTTATTAATAACTCACAGATGGCACCTTTCCCACTCAGTCTGCCAGGTCATGACTTCAGATTGCAGAGGCAGAACCAAGTAAAGGCAAAAGAAGTTAATTACGCTTTATTGAAACCATGCTGTAGTGAAGAACGAAGGTTTATCCAGGAAGTATTTTATTTATTGCTTCCTAATTGTAACTATTTCACTCAGGGAAAGTGTTGGAAGCAGGCAACAAGACTACACTAGATGGGTTAGATTTGTTTCCTCCTTCATGTCACACCTGGTTATTTTCCTCTCTAAGTGCAGGAAACACACCACTCAATCCAAGCTTCCTCTTACGGCTAAAAAAGCATACATGTACAGCCTCATGCCAGAACACCAGCGGACAGTTTGCTCACCAGACTGACACGTTTCTGCTGGCAAAGCCTTACCGGTATTTGCTGGATTTCTCCTGTATTGGTGATGATCTGCTGCATGACCTGCATGGTCTGCCCAGTTCCGCTCTGAGCCTGCTGGGTCTGTCCTTGCGGCTGGGCCTGCACTATCTGTACCTGCTGGCCTTCTCCAACCTGCATGGTCACGGGGGTGCTCTGCATTCAAAACGGGGACAAGGATGAAGCGAGGACTGAAGAGAGGTGCAAGAGCCACAAGAGACAAAGATTGTAATAGACAGACTGTTCCCTAGGCCCAGCTGTCGCTTGTTGATGCTTACATCACCACCAAGGGAACCCAGGACCTAGACGGCCCTGACACATCACACACAAGCAGCTCGAGGGTTTCGCTGGCTCCACTGAGCTGCAAAGCCCCCCAACGCCGCTCACCTGCCCCTGCTGAGGCTGGGCGATGATGATCTGTCCCGGCTGGATCGTAGTTGTAGACGTGGTGGTCTGCTGTCCTTGCTGCTGCCCCTGCACCTGCACTGCAGCAGGCTGCTGAGCAAGTGTGAAATAATACTGGACGGGCTCAGCCGGGGTCACAGCCTGACGCACCTCCTCCTGCGGCACAGGAAAACGACAGGTAAGTGGGGAGGGAACAGATCAACATCCAAACACCCCAACAAGCATGTTCCATGCTTTAATAACTCATTCATAACAACTTAACTAAGTTAATCTGAAATGATCCATCAAAACAGGTTTCCTCATTTATTCAGCTATATGGAAAAAAAAAGCATTTCCAATACCCTACATCTAATAATATAGTCACCAATTTCATTATGAGAAGCAAATTAGCAAAATTACAATAGCCGAGAACCATGCAATTCCTCATCAGAAAATTCCATCATCACCTGTTATCTTAACAGGGAAGGAATTGCAAATCCAACAGGAAGACTTACACAGCCTCATCTGTCAACAAACCCCTCTTAGCTACATGCCCAAAACAAACCTCAATCTAGCTCTGATGACAGACCCCTGGGAATAAGAGTCACGGACTTGACGTACACTGTTATGCCTTTATTTATTTATTTAAATCCAGCTTTTCCAGAATTATAACAACTTCATCTTGTACCGTGGCTGAACAGCCTGACTCTGCCAGTAGCAGGAATACCTCAACAGTGTGAGGAAACAAGAGGCTCTGCTCCAGCTCACTGTTAGAAGCACAGGCTGTAATACTGCGGTTTTCTTTTATCTAAGCATGTCTTTAGGAGAGAAAAGCCCCTTATGACTAACGACATTTTAGGCAAAGAAGTAGATTTTAGGAGATTATGTTAAGTGGCAAGCTGTTAACACTCAGAAATCGAAATTCATAAGCTCCCCTGAGGAGCAGTTGGATCTTGCACCTTACGGACGGTACAGCTCACCAGATGTTCACTCCATGGCAGAAGGCGTAAACAATCCTCTCCCAGCCACCCTGAGTTCACAGCTGAGAGTGTAGGATGTTTACACCTGCTACAACATGGTAGAGTCACATTAAAGAAGATCAATGCACCAGGTTTGAGTAAGAGAGGTCCTTCACTGAGATGCTAGTCTCTCAGAGACAGCAACTAAAGAAAAGACTTACTGTCAGGAGGTTTCTCAGCAGCCTACCAGAACATTACCCCCCAAAGATTAAGCTGTTCACAGTGGGCTGTAACCAAGAAGCAACTTCTAAGCCTGGCTCTCAGAGCAAACATTAGCTCTGCCCCACAGTACTGCAAACCACTGCCATCAAACACAATACTTCCCACACATGACAGTTCACCGATTATTCCTACTTGCTTCACCAAATCCTTTGAGTGAGGGATTAATAACAAACTTAAAATACATATTCAGCAGGGCATGTATCCAGTAAACCATAAACCGCACGCATAGAAGAGCTGTGGCTGTTTCTGTAAATACAAGTCCTTAGATTTGTTACTTCTAGAACACTCCAATCCTCAGTTCCTAGCTGAGTCCTGAAACAATTAAGGCAACTGAGTACTTCTGGAAGTATCTATTCCAGGTTAAGTTGCGCTTGCTACAGGCAAAAATGGCTGTGAATCCAAGTCTGCTTGAAGGAGGCTGTATCACATCGTTCGCCATCTTTTATTTTCCAGACACAGCTTTGGTTACCAGAGCAACATAGCAGGCATGGTTTCATTCCCAGCTCTTCCACGTAACCAACACTAACTTGTCAAACAGTCTTTTCCACGGTAGAGATAAAACACAGATTGTACCCTTGGCCAAAAAGTGCAGGCTGTCAGCCCACAGGCAGCCACTTTTCAACACTGTTGAATCAAAGGAGCATTTTCCACTGCAAAGTCCTAACCTACATTCTTACTGGGCAGCTGTTTCTCTATTAAACTTCTCTTGATTCAGCAGTGTTCACCTGCAGTGGATGGACTGGTGAGAGACAGGTCTCTAAAGCTTATTTCAACATAGAAACCGACAGAGTTTCACTGCTGATGCTGTGCAATTCAAAAGACACAGCTCTGATGTGACGTTATCATCAAGACACGTTAGCCCAGCAACCTATGTGCATGTGACACACTACTAAAACCCTTCAGGCCTTCACCTGATCATAGAACTCAACGTTCTGTAATCAGAATATTCTGATGTGGATCAAAAGGCTCCAGCAAGGAAAAGATATGGGCGATGCTCTCCCTCCCAAACATGGAGTACTTCTGAAAACAGCACAACTGAATGGCCTCTCCTGAATATACTGTGACACAGAAAGCTATTTTCCTTATTTACTGGAAATTCATTCTGCTTCTGGATATCAGAATGAGGGGTTAAACTCAGCTTAGCACATCATCAGAAAGGATGAAGCGTGTATTTCCTCCCTTTGGCCGCCACTTCAGTAGCACAAGGACAAAAAGTAAGAGAATCATCTCCAAAATCCAGGAGATTTTGTCACAAGTACTAGAAAATCAGTTGAAGGAATTGTTATAAGCTACTGTTCAGTGAAGAAATTGCTCCAGTTGAGTCCTGGGCAACGATTCCAGGAGCTGCTGCCCAAGGTGCAGCAGTATCTGAAGGGAGCTGTTCCCTAGAAGAGGGGCGCTGATGGCACCCCAGCCATTTTACCTACCAGGCAACCTGTGATGAAGTGAGAAGAGCCATTACTGACCCGGTGAACTGTCAGCAGCAAAACATCAAGCTTTTACGTGAAGGAGATAAATTATTCTACCAGGAGCTGCATCTGTTTCTTTGTGCATTTGAAGCAGCAAGACTGAGCTTCAACCCCACGTCACTGCGTTGTCAGCACTGTCTCAAACACGGAGGGAAAGAAGGGCTTTGTAACACACAAACCTGTTAACTTTCAGAGGCGATGATCTCGTGCTCAGACGACCGCAGCAGCCTGCTGCTGCAAACATCCGACTGAAAGCTCCTTCTAACACCTTACAGCTTCCAGTCAAGGATGTTTACAGTAGCAATGACTGCCCCAAAGGACGCAGGAGGTGGGACTTCTATGCAAAGAAGTCTGTTTCTCCCTTTACAGGTCAAAGCATGGAGACTCAGTACACTTTTTAAAGTTAAATTTTTAACATTGGCAACACGTGGTACTATTTAGCAATGTTTTTGTCACCTGAATAAATCCTCAAGTTAGACTTCCATAAATCTTCACTCAAGCTCTATTTCCATTAAAAATAAATAAATAAATCTAAGAACCTGAAAAGTACTGTAAAAAAAGCATGCAAAAGAGGCACAAACCTCATGTTTAAATCTGAATCTGTACTGCTTTATCAACTCTTTTTTAATTAGAGACTGAAATCACACCAAGGAAAGGACAGACAATAAGGCAATCATTTTTGTGTCTCACCTGCCGCTTTGGAGGCTTCAGTTCATCTCTTGGAACAATATCGATAAGAAAATCAAACTGATCAAACTTTGTAATTGCCATAGCAATGTCATTCCTCTAGAACAACAAAAAGAGAAAACCATTCTTCAGCTTTAGAAGCCTGTTTCGTCACTGGAAAAAATAAAGTTAAAGCTTTTTAACTGAGTCAAGCGAGAGTGTCTTCTCCAGATCCCAAGCGGTCAAGCCAGGTGGCGAGAACTTCTGTTTCGGCACCCGCCAACAGGTCTCGTGAAAGGAACCTGTCGACACTGCCCTGAGCTGAGCGAGGCTCCAAGACGGGCAGTAAGAACGTGCTTATCAAACTCAGGCTTCTACAGTCATCTACTCACCTACCAGGCTTAACCAGGCTTTCCACAACGGTACTGCTGTAATTCACTACAGAGGCCGTGACAGCCACCATAAGCCTTTTATCACACTAAAAAAGGGAATTCTACTAAAAAAAAAAAAAATAATAAAATCTCAAAGATATCTGATAAGTTTTGCAGAAAGACCAAGAAAGACCAAGGTGACTGTACTAATAGCAACATATGCAGAATCTACGAGTTGGGCATGAGATTAAAAAAAGAGAAAATAAAGTATCACAGGATCTTATTCAGGCCAGGGGAATCCCAAGAGATGTTGAGAACAAGCTTTGACACGTGGAAGCGCAAAACAGTTAAAAGAAAGCATGAAGATTAAAACATATACTCAGCAAACTGGCCAAACATGTATCAGAAAAAGGATGTGCACGAGCCAACGAGCTTCTGTGAAAAACTGGCAAGGTACATATCTTCTCAAAATGGCTTATAACTTTACTTTTATACCTTGCCTGAAAAAGAAAACCAAAGAATAGCATTAGGTCAAAGCATTAAAGCCCTGAGAAAGAGTTAGCTGGCAATAAGGCATTACTTAAATGAATTTACTTAAGATCTGAAACAACCCCCAAGATAGAAGAGCTGAATTTCTTTAAAAAAGGAAAAGAAAAAGAAAATGTACTCGGTCATTTCAAAACTCTTGCAAGCCATGTTAAAAAGTAGGGCTAATTCAAGAAGCTATTAACAGTCTCATTCTCATTAGCCGCAGACAAATTTGTAAAGCATATATATGAACAAGATTTGGAGACAAAGATGCCCACGCTGCCTAATGAGTAGGTAAAATTTAGAAGACCATCAAGCTGCTCATTTCAGGCTAGGGGACATTTCTAAACCTTATACTGCCTCGGCATTTAACGGCCAAACAACGACCATGTAGAAAGCACAAGAGACACATTCATTTCGTCCTGCAAGCAGCGTATATTATCAAAGTCTCTTCACCAGGAAGAAAACTTCTACTGAACAGATGCATCTCGTATTTCATTCTCCGTGCTGAGGACTGGGTTTGATCCAATTACTCCAGGAGCAAACTTCCATAACTCAGACCTCTCTACTCAAAACTTTCTTCCCAAATACGTGACAAGCAGAGACTGCCTTTCTCCAGCTGCACTATCCACGCAGACAGCAGCTGTTCCAGGATGGCAGCTGCTGTGGAAGGCAAGGCAGTCAGAAATAAAACCTAAGCCAACCCAAGGTCTTACACGTTAGGATCAGGATTTAAGTACTATTCTGAAATAAACAGATCCATCCAAGCTGTTAACAGGACATGCCTGGGTCAGCACTTGTGCTTATGAAGCATCTTGTTTGTGGAATGTGTATCAAAGACATCCTTCCCACAGTAACTGCATTAAAACCTGCGTTAAGCAAGTAGCATCAGCTCAGTTTAGTGGAGATCGAGTGGCTGGATGCCCGTTCAACAGGACAGCTTTGGACTGAAATCAGACATGTCTCCTTGCCACCACAGCAATCTCTGCACCGCGGTACTGGAGAGCTGACACGGTCCTAAATACCACAATCCCTCATCGCTCACCTGAGGGCCTGAACTGATGGTTTTCATAGTTTCAATCGCTTCTGGTAAGACTAAAAGCAAACACCATTTTTTAGGGTCTTTTTATGAAAAGAAGAAGAAAAAAAGTGTGTATATGTATATATATTAAAGAATTATGATTTACTCTTGAACCACTAAAAATTGACTATTACTGAGGACATCTCAACCCAGAAGAAAGAGTAATCTGTTCTGGAGGAGGGTATTTTTGTTTTCTTCTCTACACGGTTATTGACACAAACTAACATCTACAAGCTTACATTAGAACCGCTACTGAAAAACAAATCAGCTAGGAGTTAAACCACTACAGCTATCCTGAGTCCTCAGAGCAGGTCACAATTAGCTGACAGCTGCAGCTTTGGGGTTTTTGTTTTGTTTTGTTTTGTTTGCTTTTTTAAAAACAAATTAAGAAAAAAAAGCCTTTCAGTTGCACAGTTACACTGGGGACTGTACTTTGTACACAGGTCTGTAGCGATAAACACAGGTACTAAAGTTACTGTCTACAAAACACGCCTCATATTATGGAAACAAAGAGCTGGAAGCAAGCTTGCGAAGCAGCTGGCGGCTGGGCAGGAGCAGCTCCGTTACCTGCAGAGTCCTGCGCTTGTTGTCTTCTGTGTGTATCCACGCTCGCAAAGTCAATTCTGTTATGAATATCTGAGCTGCCTTGGCGAACAGCACGGGAGCTTCTGCGCTAATCATCTGCAATTAAATTCACAAATTTTAAAATTCTTTCTTTAAACTGTACCATTAGTTTTCTACACTGTTTCAAAGTGGTAGTCAGTAACTTTATTGTTAGTTCAATCTGTTTAACAGTACAGCTGGAAGAATTTCCACATCAAAATATCTACGGGTCTGACAGCCCACAGTTACCAGCCACAAGTGACACACAGGGTTACGAGTACTAGGCATCTAAAATTTGTCCTGAAAGCCTGTTTCCTCCATGACTAGTCAGGAGTCAACTCCATAGCGTGCTGGATTATGGGATGCCGGCAAATAGCAGCAGTAGTGCCCATTCACCTGAAGAGCACGGGTCAAGGGCTCATTTTAAAGCTCAGCCCTTACTACATAGTTGTAACATTTTTGTAATTTAACATTAATAGCTGAAATTGCAAAGGAAGTTTGGAGGCCTGAGTAAAGATTCTGCCTCACCAAATTCCTTCTCCTTAAAAAGTATCTTGCTCAAGTTTTATTCAAATTAAGCCATTTCATTCTCAGCTGGCTTGGCATGAATGCTTACTCCCTAGTACAGCCTTCTTGTTAAATAATGTTCCAGGAAGGCCAGAGATTTCCCCCCACCCTGCCCTAATATCTCATCTTCCCCTTCATCATAAAAAATCTGGCACTCATTCAGCTCAGACACTGAACTGGGTTCACTCCTTTTCCAGGCTGCAGGAACGGCTCCCCTGGATGGAAAGACAACGCATGCCTTTTGCGGGGCCTCGTTTAAACGTTAAAGGTTGTCCAACAGAAGGATGCCGTCACATTGCGAGAAACAAGAAGAAAGAGCAAACCATCCTCTTCTCTCTTAGGAGTTCAGTGTCTGACTGAGTTTTCCAACTTAAAAAACAGGGAGGACTGGAGCAGCGCAGGAGTCAAATCCTGCGGGTGATTCCTTTCTCCTTCCCTGTATGTCAGTGGGTTTTCATCAGTCAACGCGTGCGTTACTGTCCTGGTCACATGGCAGGGGTTCAGCCCAAATACTGCTATCAAGCCCATGCTACCCATCTAAGTTATTATTTATTTTGTCCATAAAACCATGTGTAGCACATGTTTAAGCGATAAACGCTCCTCATACTAAACACTCTACAGCTTTGTGAAAGGAAGAGGCAAGAGAAACAAGGAAGAAACATGAGAAAAGACAGTTAAGCACTAGGGGAAAAAAAAAAAAAAAATACTCAGAATTATACAGTAGAGTGGTATTCAGCAGGAGAAACCAGAAATTTCAAGTCTTCAGCAAAGATCACAAATTACTCTGCATTCCCAGTTCAGCTAATATCGCATTCAAGGCAACTGTTCTAGAATGTGCTTTAAAATAATGATAAATAATGATACAAGTCATTAATTGCAAGGAACAATATCCACCAAAAGGATGATAAATACTCAAGAAAAAAAAAACAAGAGTGTACCTTCACATCTTCATCCAGTTTCATTATCTTCTTAATACGAGCCAGAGGGAGTTCTTGAACTCTGAAGTCTTTCTGCAGAGAGATTCACATTTGAGAGACTTCACTGAAACTTAACTGAAAACAAAGGTAAGCTATGAAATGTTAAAACAAGTCTGCATGTTCTGGAACTAAACTAGCTAAAATTAGATTCATAAAAATAACTTATTTTCTTTGAGGCAGCTTCTCCTCAGACCCAAGCATCCTCATCTGCTTTTCTGCACTCTATAGTGTAGAATTCTGCTTAAGTCTCCTGTCAGATACTCGTATCTGCTGTTCACCTCAAAGTTGCAGTCACTCTGCAGAACAGAATGCTCCTCATGTTACACATTTCTGCATTTATTTATATTTGAAGGAACTAATTCAATTAGGTGTCTCGGGACCCAGAAAGCATCGGAATTTACAAAAAGTCACAAGAGAAAATTAAGGCAAACAAGTGCTATGTGGGGCCACAGGATGAAATCTTCTTTGCTTCATTTATACTTCCCTGTAGCCCAACACCAATTTTGGTGTTAAAAACCTTGCAAGAATCTTGTTTAAAAAAAAAAAAAGAAAGAAAGAAAGAAAATCTTCTACTGATGTTTACATGGATTTCTTCCTATTTTCCAAAGAGCCAAAATGGTGCAGTGATGGTTTCGGAGGCAGAGAGCGAGCGCTGTCACTGCACTGAACCATCCCGCTCTGCTCAGCTGTCCCCGACGCGGGCGGCAGCAGAGACGCCGAGCCGCTGTGCGCAGGAGAGGAGACACCAACCTGTCCCCTGGACAGATCCTCTCTGCAGAGAGCTCTCAGGGTTAGGGCAACGGCTGAGTTTCGCTACAAACAGCGGCCTCCCTTTGCTGAGGGCAGAAAGAGGAATTAAAAGAAATAAATAAATCCATAGAATGCTGCTACCAGGAGCCTCTTGAAAAGGGAGAAAGGCTGAGGCTACGTACCATTGCATCAGGAATGCAGCATCCCTACCCACAAAGGGCTTCTAAAAAAAAAAATAAAATAAAAAAACTGTCTTCCCTTCTTAACAAAAATGCCGTAGAAAATAAAAGGAAATTAATTTCTCTAGGGAAGAAAGCACTGCAAGACATATTAGTGAAACAAAAGAGGGGAAAAAAACGCTGAAAATGCTGTTTTCTATTGAAGCACCATATGGAGGCTGTGCGTGGCCCAGCCAGCATGCCAGCAGGGGGCATTTTATTTAATTTATGTATTAAAAAGTTATGCATATTAATATACATTACTTTCTATGCGTATATATATTTAAAAAAAAAAAGCGTTCTGTGGCCTCATTCTGGAGAGTAATGTAAATGTGCTGTTCCTGGTGCTCCCAGTAATATCCCCCACATCAGAACTCGTCCGGGGCGCGGGCGGCTCCTTGCAAGGAGTGCCGATGGCTGCTGCACCCCGCTGGAGAGCGCAGCGTTTTGGGAGGATTTTCGGCAACGAGAGCAGAGGGCAGCCAGGGCTGGGACCTGGGCTTGAACACAACGCGCTCAGGGTGGCTTTTCAAGCAGTAGCCGCCACATAAACAAGTTAAGAGGTTGCTAGGGCATGGAAAAATATCCCAAAGGTTTTTTTTTGAGGATTTTTTTGTTGCTGTTGTTTTTAAATTTTTTTTAAAAAGCTCTTTCCTTTTTAAAGAGCCTTGTGAGCTTTGAGCAAGCCTCAAAGAAAGATGAGGATAAAATCTGTGAAATTCTTAACAGTCTTATGTATATTAACTTCTATGAACAGCAGAACTCCAAGTAGACGTGCATAGGTACAATGCTATCAAAATCTTTAAAGAAAAGAGACAGTGGGATAAATTAGAACAAATTAAAGCTCCTGTATTCCTTTAAGGCAGACAGGCAAACGTCACATAAACCAAAATTAATACGTAAGTACTATGGTGAAGAGAAGCATGACCACTACTGGCTACTTCCCAGCAGAACAAACTTTAGACACCAATTCTTCATCTTTTCTTTTTCCCAAATTAGGTCTCAATGTTTCCAGAGGCCTATTCTAACTCACTGTGGAGCTAGCTTCAGCCTAGTCCTGTTTCCTATTTCCCCAGGACTAGGCCGCAGACATTTCTGGTCTGTCGGGCAGAGAACAGGGAGCTCTGGTTTGTTCGTCTAAAGCAGCGCCCTTGCTCTTTCCTCCCTGAATTTCAGCTGCTGGTGGCACAAAAGCAGGCAGAGAGAGCCCCAAAAGCAGGCAACCAAAGCAGGCTTTCCAGCACACAGCTGCTCTGACCTGCGCTACGCGGCACGTGCTTTAGGTTTACTTACGTCCACACCCTTGGGAGCACTTTCAGCAAGACGCACGATGAATTTCAGGATTTCGTTATGCAGGGGACAGCCGCATGCACAGGAATGTTTGGCGGTTATCCCTTTTCCTTTCCCATTCCCCTTCACTGTCCTCAGTTAAATTTTCAATGACTTACTAGCTTGCAATGCAATAAATAGATTCATATGACAGTTAAAAATTAAGCTGCCCGTACTTGATAAGCTGCAGAATAAACCCCTTTCATGTGGAGATGAAGACAAACTACAGCTCTTGAACACAAGAATTCACTGTACTGAAAGAGGAAAGTAATTAATTCTGGTTATGCATACAAATTTCTACATCTGTTTCTTTAATCAACTATCTGCACACAGGCTGAAAAAAGCAGCTTATCTTCAGACTAGCGGATTGGGGGTTTCGCTTTGAACAACCCGTCTTCGACTGGAGTTCTTTTGTTTTCAGTTACATTAAAAGCACAGGAGCTGCTTTCAGGACCACTGCATCACAGTGATCTATCAATCTCTCTTGAAAAGTCGTTTTTATGATATGCCCTTGTTCTCAGGCACATCTCTTTTGGGGATGGAAAAAAATAGAAGCTACTTAGTCCAATTCTTATTATCAGGCTATACAGGATTTTTTTTTTAATCAAATTTCTTTAAATTAATAAAGCATGTGATAACGATGCACTTGGCATTCAAGTGATTTTCAAAATTTCAGGCTTGTCAAATGAGACTGTTCTGGAAAAGGGCATAACAGTTCTATACAAAAGTCCAAACACCAAAATTCATGCACAAAATTGTAACTGTCGGTCAATAGCCAGGTGTTTGAATTTATGAAACTGGGAAAAGACCAAGTCGTATTTTGAACAGTACTATCCCCCAGGGCGTGCTGGCGTGGTGTGTCGGAGCGGAGGGTCCCCTCACACGCTGCTCACACATTTTCTATGAGAGAATTTGAACAGCAGCTAAACAGCCCAGGCAGTATAACAGGAAGCATAGTCTCAAATCCCTCCATCTTCTGTTAGCTAAACAGCTGTAGCCTAACAGCAGCTGTAGCTAAACAGTAGTCAAAGCCCCGGCCATTCAAGTGATTATTTATCAGCTCCTAAGGCCACCTTGCAGTGTGCAAACAGCCAACTCTACTGGATCCCGTCAGCAGCAGGAATATGTTCAAGCTGAGGTTTATCTTGCTGCCAAACATCACCATCCACTTTTGAGGGTCAGTTCTTCAGAAATAACCCAGCCGATGAGGACACTCACCACTGTGAGATTGCGTATCTCCTCCATGACGCGCGGCCAGAAGGACTGGAGGCTTTGCTGGGCATCGCTGTTGCTAGCCGTGCCAAAGCCACCATCCGTGGACATTCTGGTAGCTGGGAGAAACAAAAACAAGCGTTAACAATAAGGGAGGGCAGCAGTCAAAGGCTCCCGGAGATTCCCTTCGAGTCCCAGGAATACAGGAAGGGGCCAGCCTGGCTAATTGCTCTGGAAAACCGTCAAAATAAGATATGCTGGTCCAGGTCTCACAGCAACAATGCAGAGATACTCACAGCCTCTGGAAGTGTTTTTTAAAGTTTTATTTTTCCAAAGATTGAAAAAGAACATGAAAAAATAATAATTTAAAACAAAAATAATCTCCTTATCTCCCTATTAGAGCTCTGCCTTTCCACAAGGAGTTACAAACATAACAGATGCCCGATCACAGCTCACACTCCACTGCACACCTATTACAAAATAATTTCTTCTCTTGCTTGTTACAGCTAACAACACTGCAGGTTAACCCCCTTCAACCTGAAACCAGAACATCAATGTCAGCCTGATATTATTTCTAAAAAGTGTAATGAAACAGTTGCTTCTGTGCCTATTTGAAAGGTGTCAGTTTTCGTGGCTTTACACTATTTTTAAAATATCTCTTCTCCTTGAGTATAATCAACAGGGAGATTAACAGTCTGTATAATGCAGAATGTCAAAAGCACAAAGATTTAAAATTCAAATGTTTCAACTGAAACAAGCCCCATGTCTGTCACTTAGTATTCTGCAACGGCAGGATGTTAAGCAGTCTGGCTGTTATTAACTTTATACTGGATGTTGCCTGTGCATTCATTAAGACCTGTACCCTTGCAAACGGCTTTATTTACAGTAGGTACCAGTAACTTACACGGAGAAAACAAAGGGCCAATAACTGGGTTCAGACTGGCCCACACAGCCGTGCTGCGCTGCAGTGAGGAGGATGAAAAGGTCAGGACACACAGCATCGACCAACCTCGTCCGTGGACGAGAGACCGTGCCAGCCCACGTGGCACCGTCCGGGCACATTTCAGGTTCCAGCTGACACAATTCTTCTCCCCTCATAAACCCCTAGGTCAGCGCCCGCCTTTTTGACGAGGACCTCTTAAGACAGCTCTAGTTAATATTAAAAATGAAGTCAGATGCACAACTTAGGAATCCCTTGAACACCAAAGGCCAGCCTTGCTGCGACAGGAGTGCATGGCTCCGGAAGGATTTCCAACTGGGATCGCAGCCTGGAAGGATGGAGGAGATGTGCCAAAAACATAGGCATGCGTAGAACCTGCCGAGACACAGCCCGACAGGATGGGACTCGGTGCTTCCCATGCGCTGAAAGCATCCCGGTGAACGCCAGAGCAGTCAGCACTCGCTCAAGTGAGCAAAGCGGAGGAAGCCAGCGAGTTACCGACGTGGAACGCTCTCAGGGTCACCCAGAGCAGCTCTGAAGGTTCCATGAATGACACGGACACACCATGTACAAACAAAAAGTCTCTGTGACTCTCAACTTACAGAAGGGGTGCTACATTTTCTACAGGGAAAGATCTCAAGATACTCGTGCGTCGCCATGTAATGGAAAAAGACACAAGCAGATTCAGCTCTGACAGACAGGCACAATCCCCGTTTGCTCCTCAGCCACCACGTAAAGGTTTGTTTCAGTCCCTCCTCAAGCTGAAGGGAAGCACAGTAATGCTGTACAATGCACCAAAATACCAACAGGAGGCAGTGCCAATCGCCAGTACTGTCAAAACCTACTGCTCCAAAGCAACGACGATCCGTAAAATCTTATTAACAGATAAAGAGATTCCTGTCAGACAATTAGTTTGTTACCTCCCGCAGCCTACGCTTTCCAAGACAGATTTTGAGCAGCTGTATCTTTCTTTCATCAACCTGAGAAGGGGACACGGGTGGCGTGGGAAGAGCCGAAGGGGATTTTGACAGAGAGGAGGTCAGAAGATCGCATTTTCAGTCTCAAAGCAAGAGCTCGAAACAGGAAAAAACTCCAGGTAAGGAACCTATGGAAATAAGTGACTTGATGACTCTTCAGCAACTATTTGCATTATAATACTATCTGCCTACAAACTAAGACATATAAAATATTTGTTAGAAAACAGAGAAAGATAAATATTCTAACAAGAGAATTAAATTGGCATTTGATTCTGCCCTCCTTGATCTGCACTGTTAAACATAGACAAAAAATAGTTCAGGCACATAAATAAAAGCCAATCCTTGAAACCTGCTCTGTACCGGCAATATTTCAACACTAACACTAGACAGGGTCTCTTCTGCAACTGGAGATGCAATTCATCTCGAAGACAAGCCAAATCACTTTTCAAGGCTTTATTTAAAAATACAAATTACTTACACTCAGCCCTCTTAAATGCCGTACTGGAATATAATGCTTTACATAACTGTGAGAAACAACAGGTTAAAAAAATAAAAAACTAATGGAGAGAAGAGGAAGAAAATTCCACCACCGTCACTTTACCCCCTACTGCACGCAAAAGTAAGTGTCACGCATTAAATCTATTTCTCTGTGGTATTAATCCAAACTCCAGGAAGAGTTAGAAATGCTTTGCTCCAGTCATCTCTAATTTTAAAAGTCCCGTCGATGAATACAAAAAATTTCTATCTTCAAGGTAAACACAAGACTGATTTCAGAACACAAATCGAACAGCCTGATGCCCGACCCAAGGGACAACTGCGGCTTTAAGTGACCGTTTAGGATCATTGTTCGGAAATCGAGTAAGAGTAGAAACGAGTCACACCAATAGGCTGATTTTCTGAAAAATCTATAGAATTAATCACTATAAACTGCAAAATAAAAGCCTAAGTAGGTTAAAACTGCTCAGAACATCACTGCAGTAATTTCTTTCCATTAAAATATAGACACACAAGCGGCCTTGAAGGTGTTTGCAAGCATGAGAGGATTGTCAGGAAAAGAGAAAAAACCCTCCATCATGCATAGCTCCAGCGTTGGCTCTGTGAGACAAACTACTAATGAAATCATTCCTGTGCAATTAGGTAAGTTCCTTCACCCAAGGGGAAGCTGTGTTCTGTTCTTTTAAGAATGCCTCCTATCAGGATTAGCGCCAACAAAAAAAATACCAAAGCACAGAACAGAAGATAAGCCCACCAAAGCTAACAGGGAGGCAGTTCCTCTGACTTCACAGTATCAGTATCCAAACCCGTTTGTCTTTTTGATACGCAGTCTGCAGGGAAATTCTAGAGCTTCATTGGACTGCATCCTTCCTCCTCCAAAGATTGCCACCGTAACCCCGTGCAGAAGGGCAGGAGGTGCTCTGAGGATCCCCACGCTCCCCGCGTTGCATTCATGTAATGCACGGTACGGTCTCTCAGAAGTTTTAAGAGTAAACTGGCTACTCTGACACCATCCTGTTTCTGACCAATAAAAGTTAAAAGTCCATCTCCCGTGTCACCTCGTTGCCACAAAGCGTAACCATAACCAGAGAGAATTTGCCAGTTCCAGCGGCGCTGCCTCTCCATACAGAAGCAATCCCGACACGCTCCTGCTCCACACAACACCTCCTTAACAAGTCGGCTTCTCATCAGCGCTGCATCAACGCAAACTGGGGTGCCACGCTGGGCCCGGATTAGCCCGAGCCCCAGGAGCCTGCAACCTGAAAACCCGGCGATGCAGAGACGCTCCTGCAGAAGAGTCTAGATGAGGTTCACGCACACTAAAAACACTAACTCACAGCATGGACACCTTACTGAATTAGATACAAGCCAGCAAACACTCTCCCCCCAAAAAACACACAGAGCAAGAAATAAGGGTGTAAGAACAGGAGAGGCTGGGATACACCGGCTTCACAACTCCAATCCAGTCCGCACAGCCTGGAATACGCTCCATGAAGGCAAACATTTTGTTTCCAGACTAAGGAAAAAGAAATTGAAGGCCAAAAAGCTGAGGTCTACACATAAAATGCCTGGAGGTGATTACAGAGCAGATTAGCAAGCACATCTTGAGAACTACGACATCAACACTTTGCAATTAGAGCTTTTCTGCTCACCCGAGCAGAACATCTTTTACAAACATTAAACTTACAAAATCCTGTGGCAGCTGACAAACGCTTAAGAGCTTCACTTCATAAGAGCACAAAGCAAGCATGAAGACATATCTACTGTCTGTAGTTGGGTTTTTTTTTGTTGCTTGTTTAGGTGTTAGTTTGTTTTTTGTTTGTTTTTTTTTTTCTTAAGAAAACCAAACACATGCTAGTTTGTGCTCTTTCTTTAATGTTGTGGGAAGGGGAAGGAGTCAAATGAAGCCATCTCACCCTGGATACCTACAACCTGCACGCTTGAGCAAGAACCTGCTATTGAAAACACAAGCTACAGTAAAACCACAAATAAAACCAAGATCTCTGATCTTGCAATTCCACCCGGAGCAGGTACCCAGAGCTCTTCAGCTGGAAAATCAACAGCCAGGAACAGCCCACCAGAGCAGCAGCTGCCAGCCACAGGACATTCCCAGGCACCGCCGGTGCCGCTCGCCAAGTGAGCTTGGGAACGGGAACTGGAGGACAACCTCCCCAGCCAGCAAGGGTCATGTCACAGTGTCTGACGTGCCTACTTTTAAGTTACTTCCAAGCTGGCCTTGACAAAGAAGGCAACCAAACAAAGTCAGCTGGGTAGAGAGCAGATCTAAATGAAATTTATCCAAACATCTGAAGGGATATGCAAACGGCAAATGCCAGAGGGAAGTACTGAAAAGCCTTGAGGCTCTGGATGAAGGAGGAGGCAATAACCCAGCAACATCATCAAGTACCACAGACTCTGGCGATATCAGAAACGTCGGGTTCTTTGCATACAGTACAGTCACATTCCCATGACTTACACCATGGGAAAGAGCCGCTCTACACAGCGCTGTATCACAGGGCAGTAGAAGCATATTCCATCCAAACATCTTAAAACGATGGCTAAATATGAAGTAAGATGGAGGCTAAAAAGAAATCAGTCAGAGGCTCAGGCAAATGTTTTGCCTCAACATCCTTAGATTACAGCTACAAATAAGGATAACACACAAATATTTCTGAAAACTGACACTGCAAAAACAAATTCCCCCTGCCAGATTCTACTACCATACAAACACGAGTTTACCACCTCCACACTGACACATCAACAGTGTTTAGAAGGCCCCTACCCCCTCAAAAAAAACCCCCACACAGCCCTTCTTAGAATTCTGTCGGGTTTTACAACATACACTAGCCCACAAAACTCGTGAGTTAATCATTAGGAAATAGTGTTACAGAAAAGGAGAAAACAAGCAATGCAGTTTTCTTTTTTTCTTAAAAAAAATATACACCATCTTTACTAGCAAAGAATAAAAACCAAAGCCGCAGCACCTAGCAAAAATTCTGGAAATCTGTAGAATTAAAAATAGATCCATAAAGCTGAAAAGCGAGTATTTAGAATGAACATTAATCCCGGCTGAAACCAGGACACTATGATACTTCCAGCCTGATGCACAACTCTCCAAACTGTAGCGTTCTGTTTTGGGAGCCTGTCCCTTGATTTAAAAGTAAAATGTGCAGAGCCACACTTGCATATCTAAAGAATGAGCTCTGTGTAGCAATAAGCGCCAGACACCTGATCCTGCCAGAATCAGAGGGAACAATCTAGCAACCAAGAACTAGTTTCACAAGAAGAATAAACATGGTTTTATATGAATTTAGTAACACACTTCTTTAAATAGGAGCAAAGGAGCAGCCTTCAAGAGAAAGGCACGTACCACCCTTTGCGAGATGCCACTCTCATTACTCCAGCGAGAGCAATTTGCAGTGCTGTCTTGAAGGAGCAGCAGAATACCAAAGGCAGAATACACACCGAGTTTGAAACGGACTACGGCAACAATCTCCGGCCTCCGCAGCAATGGAACGAGGCCGTACGGAACGGGTTTGTGCTGCAGACCAACAGCACCCGTTTGCCACAGCATTATGCCCTATGAGATCTTATTTTAAAACAAACCTTTCAGAAGTCACGTTCATGGTGCAAAACTGCTTCCACAGAGGTGTTATACCCTGATTCACTGTACATTTTGTCTGCTTTAAGATCTACTCAAATCAACATAAATATTTTCAGTCGATCCTCCTTTCATGAAGTAAGATCAAGTTTATTTCCATCACCGTTTCAAGCTAGCTGTTCACCAGACGGAGGGCAAGCAGCACAAGCGCACAGCATGGCTGGAAACACAAAGGTGCCAGAACTGCGGCCAAGAATTACTTTTACTTGCTTTGGGGGGTGGCAGTGGCAGTGTAAAAACAGTTCTTAATTGTGTTTGAGATCAATGGTTTCCTCTTCTACCTCAATATTCAGCGCTTGCCCGCACAATTATGTAAAACGGTTTTAAACCAAGAATGTGATTCAGAAACTTGAGTCACATTGGCAGTAGAGCTGGCACTGCGAACAGACGGATATTTCTTCCAAATCAATGCCATGGAGTTTGTGTTGTATCCGTTTTCTGCACCTCCTGTTCACCAGAGCTCTAGCTTTGATCAGGAAAGCGGTAAGCGCTGTGCAGGCTTGCCAAGGGAACTTACCTGACTTCTGACGCAGCAACAAGAGCGAGCACGTGAAGGTCTCCACGTGGCCACCGGGAACGCAGTCTTAGATGGGCACACAGCTAGCGCACCAGCCTCTACAGAAGGTTCCTAGCTATGAAACGAGGCACTGCAGTTACGAGTCCCATCAAAACCGTACACAAAGCCCATCTCCACAGCACATTTCTGACCTGATGAAGAAAATAAGACGTTGCCATAGCATGGCACAAAGCACTGAGAAGATTTGTGCCTGGCCCTGCTGAAGCAAAAGGAAAGACACAAGCTGTAGCATGCCAGGCTCTGGGGTTACGACACACAAGCCTTTGGCTCTTGATGTTTTGAACGATTCCATGAGAAAGACCAGCGAACGCGCACCCTGGGAATGGGGCTTGGAGAGAACCAGGCTGGCATGTGCTGCCACCACCACACGTGCCAAACGCCTTCTGAAAGGAGTGACTTCAACGTACACATCCAGCTGAGACTCATTTCCAGTTCTGGTATGTCTGCAAGACAGCACAGAAAAGGCCTGACTACTAAACATTACCCAAACAAGCACCGGTGGGAGGAGGGGGAACGGCACATTTCAGGAGATTTTTACAATGTCTTTTTGGACACAAGATCAGCTTTGAACAAAACCCAATGTTATACTAAAAAGGAAGCAGGAACGCTTTAACGATGAAACATAACTGACATAACCCATAGTACTACATATACAGCACAATTATTTCAGCACATCACAGCAGTAGTGACGCTGTCATTATTAAATCATAAAAACTTCTATTGTTATATACAGGCAACAGATTAGGAACAAAGTTATAGCTAAATCATCTGCCAAAACCAGGAGTCTCAGACTTGAAGTTTAACGCTAGAATAATTGATCCAAAAGATAAATTCCATTTCTATAAAATAGTGCTATGAAATTGAAGGCAGCCTTTCAGGTAGTGGAAAAAGGCGATGATCACAAACTTAGGAAAGTCTGAAGGTCTGCTCTTGATGAAAACATAACCTTTCAACTTTTTAAAAACAATTTCAAGAGCTTTCAGTAAAACCAACATAATTCAAAACACGACCATTTCCTTCCAATGTGCTATTCTAAGAAACTTCTGCAATTCCTCCGTTTTATTTTTATCCATCGCCTCTTGCGGCATTACATACACACAATCCTCTAGCATATAGCTGGTGCAAGTGTTGACTGCAGCTGAAGGGAGAATCGTCCTAGGTTCTTGGATAAGGTGTGTATTTCCAGATTTCTCTTGTTCGATAAAATTAAAATTTAACATAATAGTCTGGCTAGTTAAATGCTGCACCGAATCACCTACGGAGGATATTGAGTACTTCTTGCTAAAGGTTTTTAAGGGAAGGTTGCAATATGGTGTTTAAGCTGAGTTGATCTTGCCTTAGGGCAGAAAAAAAATGAACAAGATGACCTCTCCAGGTGCCTTCTAGCCCTTGTTTCTATGAATATTTAGCAGTAAATTATTCTATCTTCAAAGCACTGTTTGAACATTAGCTGCCTAATACCTCTAATGCATTACTTCTGTTGTCATTCATGCGAGGCACAGCATTTGATTTAAGCCCAAAGCAGCTGCGGAGTCAGAGGGGGGATCTGGATTACCGCTTCCAGCACCACAGACTACTCGCTAAACCAGCGAGGTTTGGTTTCAGCAGCTAGCAGGGCCAAATCGGCTTCGCACCACTCCCACCGCTGGGCTGCTGCTGAGAGCGCTGCAGTCGCTGTTTTGCTGGATTGCACACAGGCACGCCTCCCACTCTCCCCCTCTCCACCCCAGTACCGACGGCAAGAATTCTGCTCCTCCCTTCTCCCATTCCTGGACGCTCGGCTGCTGGGGTAAGAGCTGCCTCTCCACTACTCACTCAACACGGAGAGAGCGCAACCAGCAGAGCCGATCCCGGCTCCTCTGGAGTGGAGGTGGCAGGGCCAGAGTAACCACTCTGACTTCATTCATGCAAAGCAGAAAAGGGCCAGATCACCTTCCTGATACCGAGTTTGCGATGAAGTTACAGCCCTGATCTTGCAGGGAGCAGCATCAAACTGCAAGGAAGCCAGTACCTTTCACCGGGCACTGAGCAGGGAACGGCATCGCAGGAAGGCACGCGCTGCGTGCTCAGCAGGACGGAGAACCGAGTCTCCAAACTGCTTCAGCTGCACAGGGGAAGAGAACATCCTATAGCATGGACATCGCCCAGCAAAGGCCTTCACTGACCACACACGGGCACCCAGGGAAACCGTGCCGAGTCCCATACCTTCGAACAGCAGACAGCGTGACCTAGCACTTAACGGCAATTGCTAGCGCAGACAACGGCACGCTGCGGTCTTGGGCAGGCGACTGTCGCTTGGCTTTAGGAGGGGAGAAAAAAAAAAAAATAAAAAAAAAAATCAGGAATAATACCTACTTTGACATAAGCATTGAGTTTCTATTCGCAATGCACTAACTACCTAACAGCCCTGCTCAGAGCCCTCTGTCCAGCAGCAGTCCACAATTTGCACAAAGACAGACCAAAGATACGTACAGGCTGCATTTAACACTGGGCAGGGTGTCTGGAGCACACAAATACACTGGAGGCCAGTATCAGAAACCCACCAGCACGGCACCAGAAATCCTGCTCCAGAATCCAGAAGTGACCTCCCCACGGTGCAGCACCAAGTCAAAAATGAGACTGCAAATAGAACACCACCAAAAAAAATAGCACAGGACAAGTTTTTTTTTTTTTCTTTAAAAAGGTAAAGCAAACAAGATAATCTGAATTTCTGTTTGTACTGGTTATTTTAGTTTCCTTTCTTCTTTGAATGAAAGAGCACAAGGGTCACACTTGATATTTGGTGTTTCAACAGTTAAACATTATTAAATACTGGCTCTTTGCAGCGCAATTTTGGTAGGCAAGCACACAGACTAAGAAGTAGAGAAAGAATTCCCAGACAAATAATAACAAGTGTCTGAGATAAATCGTGCTGCCTCTCCAGCTCCTAAATTAAACAGCCAGCAGAAATGGAAAAGCTCTTTTAAGTAAAGTGTGTTGAATTCAAGTCAGTCAAATCTACTTCACACGATGTGTATGTTGGCACATACCAAAACAATATTGCATATCACGTACTTCACCTTATAAACTTTAATCTCAGCCAACTTAGCATAAAATTGATGTTGTGTATCGCAGCTTTATAAATTTAAAAGAAGTTACAAGCTACACGCCTCACAATGGATTTCCCAGTCCCAGTATACGTGTGTTTTACTGCCTTCCCTTTAGCAGTAGCCTTAATGAGGATAACAAGAAAAAAACGTGATACCAAACCCACCTTCACAAAACTACACTGTCTCAGTCTTGAACAGTCGTGTGCTTGCACTTCTACAGAAAAAGACCCAGTGAGAAACAGCAAGGCGGTGCCTTGCTCTCGGAGGCAGGAGGCACCTCACCCAGACTCGGGACCAATACGGGAATGAAATCTCACAACTCACAAAACACACGTACTCGCCACGTACCCTGAATGTCCACTGTCCACATAGCACATGGGATATGAATAACTCAAAGTTTAAGTTTTAAAAAATCAAACGTTTTCAGGCACATGGGCACTATTTTGGCACTAGCAGTATGAACCAAGTGGTAAGCTCCATTGATTCAGAAAGTGCTTCAAACATTTCAAAATCCAGTGACATTTTCGGCAGGGACCACCTCGAGCTGCTGTCCCTAAGAGCTCACAAAAGCAAGAGGGGTCTGCCCAGCATTTGGGTTGGTTTGCCCATTTCTCTTACTTGTATTTTAGGCAGCAGCAGTTGTGAACACACAACATACGCGTGCAGGGCTCTGCAGCACAAGCGAAATACCTGTTAAGACAGGAAGGATTTAAAGACATTCAGCCCGGAGAGTTTTTTAAAATGTTAGTTAATATTTTTTTATTATTTATAGATAATTCTGCATTAAATTAAGAGTTTTTAATATAAAAAGCCTTATGAGTGCCCTCTTATTTTCTCATCCTTCTGACAGCCACACAATTTAGCTGAAGAAGCTAAACTGGGTGCTCGCCACGAACCTCAGATGACACTGCTAGCACACGGCTGCTGCCGCACACCAGGGCAGAGTTACGCGTTCATCTGAACGCAGCCTTGAGCGTTGCGTGTTTCTTCGCTCTCCTGCTGCACTTTTAGGCTCAACACCACCGTGCTGCTAGAGGGGGAAGAGGGGAAGGCAGAAAGAATGATTCAAACCGCAGCGGGACTGCGGCAGGTACAACCTGGAAAACTGTGAATGACAAATACGAGTTATTCCCAAGAACTCTAAACAGTCAGAACGCAGAGTGGAAGGCCAGCCTCTAACTGGGCACGTGTTGGGTGAACTTCGTTATTCTGGGGAGAAAACGCAAATAAATGTACTGCCTTTGGGCAGGTGCAGGGCTTTCTCTAGGGATTATTCTAATATTCCTATTCCAAAGTTCCTCTTACTTTTTAAACTCACTTTTGTACGTTAAATTATCAAATGGCATCTTGAAAAAAAGTTTAAAATATTTTTTTTTCATAGAAACAACCATAACCCTTTACCTCCTGAGATCAGATCTTACTTAACTGACGCACAACGTTAACAGGCAGACAGGATGGTTTAACCAGGCCTTTCTCTCTCTCTCTTTTTTTTTTTTTTTTTTTTTTTTTTAAATTTGTGAAAAATTAGTCTGTATTCTAAACATGCAAATCTATACCTTTCTGGGTCACCTTCACTGAATGAAAAAGACAACTGAAAGTGACCCATTTTGATTTTTCAGGAAGTGACCAAATAGCAGAGCAAGTTATAAACAGCCAACGGAAGAAAATCCCCCCAACGAGATCTCGGCATGTAAAAAATCTTAAGTTTTTGAGAACAAACAAACAAAACTTCCTGTAACTCCTGGGAAGCTGTGGCAGGTACCCTGAAGTTTGATCTTGCCATCAGTGCCCCTTGTAAGAGCTGCTACATTTTTTGACCTTCTGAAACATATGGTAAACTGTATTCTTTATCAAAACATAATAATTAAAGAGTTTAAGTTAGCAGCTATACAAATTTAATTCACTTACAACACAGGCAGATCACTAAGCCCTGAAATTAAGAAACCGCCTCCTGTGCCCACACTATTAAAATACAGATGTCACGCCATATTACATAAATGCAAGATACTAGTCCGATTAAATAAAAAAAACCAAACCACACCACCAAACCCAAATACACTGCCTTGAAAGGTGACCTCCTGCGGGCATTCACCACCCTTCACACACCTCCTCCTCCTCCTCCCCTCCCCAGCCACAGCACTTTCCCACCATAAACTTGCTGGGGACCCCCGGGGCAGAGGGGACACACAACGAATTCACGAGGGGCGTACAATGGGACCCAAGGCCCTTCCTTTCCCTTATGGTGCTGAAATAAAAAGCCAGAACTGATGTAATTTGTTCATAAATCCCTTCACTGTCCTACCAAAAGCTTTAGGTTTTTCCTGCTGCTCTTGACCTAGAAAGATCAAGCAGTACCTGTTCTTACGCAGCTACAACCTCCTGCAAGCTTAAGCAATGAAATACGATCAACGTTGGGTGCAACGAAGACTTCTGCAGGATTTCTTATTTCCTCTTACGGTAGCGGCAGATTCCTCCACCTTCTGCCACCCCTCAAAAGCACGTAGCAGCTGAATGCATCTTTGCTTAAAGATGCTAACAGTGACCTTCACACTCCCAGTAAATCCTCCAATTTTGGCCAGCTGCTGTTCCACTAACACACCGGAGCAGCCACCATCATTAATAGATGACTTACGGGGACGCTTCTCATTCTGCCCCCTTCTTGGAGCAAAACTACCAGATGCCACAGAAAGCTGAAAAAGTTTTGCCTGTGACAAGGCGATGCTATTCACCACTCTTAATTGTGATTAAAATACCCAAAATAATACTGCAAGGCTGTAACAATTCAAAGACCATTCAGGTTGAAGTTCAACCCCAAGACGCAGTCCTTTGTTAGCACAGATCAGGTTCATGTGCCAGGGCCCACTTTTCTAACATCCCTACAAAAATAAGTTGCTCAATAATTATCTCTCATTTTCAAAGCAGTGTTTTTAAGGACAATAATTAGCAATCAGGGAATAGAAAAAGAAGATAAGAGCAGGAATGAGAATACTTGAGCTGTGTCACCCAGTTCATCCCTGTAACAGCGACATTTAGCATCTCTCAGTAGGAGCAGAGGAGAAGGAATGTCTGCAATGTGATTTGACTCCTCGCTGAAAACTAACTTTAATTCTAATCTACAAACTATTCTCCGTGTCCTCAATGCCCTCGGCCATCGGGAGCAGCTTCATTTTTCCGCTTTGATTCTTTTTTTCAGTCCAAAGTGTGTAAACAAACTTTGTCCTTCATTCTCGAAACTCGGAGCAGTGGTATTTCAAGGTCACTCCTGCTAGCGAAGGAAGGCCTAGCTCCAGCAACTTTCACCACAGCACCGCTCTGACGGCGAGAGCCCTGCAAGAGCCCAGCCTGGCCAGAGTTTGGGGTGTCACCGGGAGAGCCGAGAAAGCCCTTTACACTGGAAAACTTTTAAGCTAAAACGCACTCTCACCCCGTTCCTGCGCCTGTCACCGCTGGGCTGCGGGGCTCCCATGACCTTCAGTACTTATTTGCAAATAAAAAAGAAAACAAAGGGCTGCTTATACTTGTCAGGAGTTTGGCTGGCGGTTTGGGGGTGACGGGGGTTCCGTTGCCCCCCAAGAGCCCCGTACCTGGTCGGTGCCCGCGGGCCAGCTCTTGGCCGGCCGGGCAGCCCCCGCCAAGGGCAGTCGGGGCAGACGACGACCCCCCCGCTCCATCGCGGCTCGGCGGCGAACCCGGGCTGGGGGGGGGGGAGGCGCTGCCATTTTGTGTCCCCGTCGCGGTCCCCCCCCGGTCACCGACCCCGGCGCGGCTCCCCGCAGGGCGCGGCCCCGTGGTGCCCCCAGCCGTACGGGCTGCCCCGGGGGCTCAGCCACCCGGGTGCCTCCCGCCGCCCC
>WHYT01014859.1:0-32278 GCA_009806455.1 Tetrax tetrax | reverse complement strand
AAACAAAAAAAAAAAAAAAAAAAAAAAAAAAAAAAACAAAACAACCAAAAAAAACCCAAAAAACCCAAACAAAAAAACCCAAACAACCACCAAAAAAAATCCAAACCAAATAACTATTTTCTAAGGGTTATGAAATAGTTATACTAGAAAAAGAAGAAATACAATGAAAAAAAAATATTGACATCAAGATGCACGGGTATCAATACCCATCTTTCATGTTACTCTACTGTTAAGGCAGCCAAGTCAGGCTAAGGATGGTTATGGAAAATGAGTATGTAGCATTTTCCAGTTTAAAAAAAGCACACTCTTATAATTCTCCTATTTTCTATTATAAAAACTCTAAAACAATTGTCAGATAAAACTATTCTGATAAAACTATTATACAAAATTTCATACTAATAAGGGAAACATTGTATAAGATCTTAAGAAATAGTAAGGCAACTCTTAAGTTCAGATTTTATTTTTTAAAGTGTCCAAAGTTAGCACGAATTTAATTTCTCCTGATCCCTGTTGCTGCACAGTAGTCCCTCTATAGTAAAACTCACACTAATGAAGTAAGTGAGGGGAAAAAAAAAAATAAATCAGTAAGAATAAAATCTAATCCCAGTCTACATATGGATCCCTTCAAATGCTTTAGGAAATCACGCAATGCCTCTTTTACTTTAAATACATTAACATTACACTGTTTGTTTACAAAGGCAATAGATCCAAAGAATCAGATATACTTCCCTATCTACAACATGGGATAAATAGTAATCTAAAGGGTTCTTGTGAAGTTTCGTTTATGCTTCAGAAAGCGTTCTGAATCTGAAAGCAATACTTTTTTTTATACTATCCTGTTTCACATATCATATCCAAAGAAGCTCAGCTCTGTTCTAGTTTACAGTTAGAAATAAACAAATAAAATTAAGGGTTTGGTATGTTTTAGTAATGTTGCAGTTACACCAACTACTAGGTGCAAAAGAAATCCATACATTTTAAGACACAGAAACTGAGAGATTAAAACAACCTTAACTCTGCTGTATTAAATGTAGTGAGAGATTAACACTATGATTCATGCTTTTTTTAGCATTTGTAGCACAATCTGTCCTTTAAAAAGACACTTCCTTTTCTCCTGTAGCAGCAAAGTAAACCTGAAGAAAAAAAAAATATTTCTACTTCCTAAACCTCTATACCTGCATTTACTGGACAACAGCCCTACAAGCACCACTGTTCAGAAGAATCATAACAGATGTACTATTGGACCTGCTGAGACAGCATACAACTAGCAGATCTCCAGACAAATAGCAAACATGACATAATATATGAAGGAGAACCAACTGACCTACTACAATCACTGAAATTACAAACAAGTTAACTGCAGAAGCAACAGGTGAAATTAGTTCTGAATTCACAGAATGTCACAGTCAACACAACCATAGCTATTTATCTAATCTTTGCTGTAGATTCATGACTATTATGTACAGTAGCAAGCAGCTCAGGATAACTACAAGCTAGATCCTTCAAGGTACTATAGAAAAGATTTCAATATGTTTTGGCCATATCTAAAAATTGAATACTTTATTTCATCCATTACTAAGTTACTTCAGCTTAGAAAGATACTGAAACAGGTTACACTTCTCAATCCAATTCTTCATTCATTTCAATGCAAACAAATTAACGGGTTCACTCACAAAAATCTCAGCAGTTTCATTATATACTCCAAAAATCCTGTAGCCTGCAGAGGACACGCTGCATTCACCACTCAAAACAAATGCAGAAATTCTTTTAGTGCAAAGCTAAATGGAACCTGGACTACCAAGTCACAATCCAGGCAAACTACTTTTGAAGCACATTATACTTGAGGGTTTTACTTTTTATTTTTTCTAAAAAGATAACACAGCATTAAAGCAATCCATGTATAAACTGTAGGGTTTTGAAGTACTAGGTTTTCCAATGCTGCATCAGAAACAGCAGGGGGTAGTATTTCAGTGCTTTTAAACTTGTACTTTTTTAGCAAAGCAAGTCTCACCCTGCATTTTCCCTCCTTACAGGTTACCCTTAAATCCCCCACCTAGATTTCTTCAGGTCTTAACTTCTTCTGGCTGCACGCCTGCCAGGCAGAGTTGCCAGCCCTGTGGCTGGAGCAGGACCTGTGCCAGCCAGCTCAGAAATCTGGTGACCACCCCGCTGCTCTTTTCTGCTCCCTCTGCCTTACAGATTTTACCAGACTTTTATTTACCACTATTGTGGAACTCATTAGCCTAGAACAGCTCACCTCAGACTGCTAATTTACATCTTCCTATAAATATAGCAACTCAAAATCAGTTTAAATTTAAAATACTAACTTGTACAGCACAACAAGCATGTCCAAAATGTAACAGACTAAGAGAGCCCTGCTACCGTGAGTTTATAGTTTAAACACATCAAAACGGCATTTAGTGCAGTATAGAATATGGTAATTTTGTGCACGTCATTTGTAATAAATATTTATTGTGAATGGCAAAGAGCTACTTGAATGTTTCTAAACTGAGCCAATACTATCCTACCTAGGTTATGAATTTAGACCATCAAACTTTCAGTTTTATCTAAAACAGGCTATGTCCCCCAATAACTACTAATCACATTAAATATTCCTCCAATTAGCTTAATTTTACCAAGTGTAACATCAGGCAATTGACATTATGTGTTCATATCACTTACATAAGTTACAAATATTTTATTAAAAACTTTTTAAAAGTTTCAGGGGTTGAGTTTTTAAAAAGTTTTATTTTTTTATATGCTTCCATATTTTATTTTTCTTTTTCAGAGTTTATCTTGATACCTCCCATCTCCCCTGCCTCTAAATCTAAACTTGCTACAGATGGTCACAAGCATTTCTAGAAAACCTACTATTTTCCCAAATATTTTGTTTGCAATTTTAGGATACATTGTCTCATGAATTGCCATGACTAAGATCCAACATTGTCTTTGATTCAATTAAAAAGCTGATTCCCAGGTCTCCAACAGGATAAATTTAGGTATCAGAGAAACAGGATGTGTTTATTTTCCACCTGTGTGTATCATATTTTATTTGTATTAGCTCACTTACACAGGTATTTTAAGGATTTCTTCCTTAAAATACCTGTATAAGTGAGCTAATACAGGATTTCTTCCTTAAAATACAGGAAAAAGCTTGTGTAAAATACATGAATACTATTTCAAGGGACTTGGCTGTAGGATGGCCAGTAAGAACTGTCCCTTTGATGTTGCCATTTGTTCTAAACCAGAGTAAATTACATTGAGTTTAGGAAAAAAAAAAAATCAGCTTGAAAATTTAAACCTCAAAATTTAGAGTTGCAACGAAACATCCGTTCTGTAAGACTTATTCTCTAACCAATCTTGCATTTAGTATGCAAAAGTAAAACAGAAAAAAACCCCAAAAGTAACTTTGTCATTAATTTAAATCACCATCACCACATACTATACTAAAGGGTGAGCAAACTCTGTGACTGTTCTGTAAGTTACCACATTGTGAAGATGCACCTTGACAAATGTGAAAATTAGCACAAAATTATTTCACTTATGGTCATAGCAGTTCCAAAAGAACAGTCACTGAGGAAATTTCAATAGTCAGAGATACTATATGCTGAAGCCATTACTTAGCCCTCCCATCTCATTTAAGCTATCCTACACAGAAATTTTTAAATTATCCACAGACGCCATATGATGCCTTCTCACAGTGGCTGTTTCCATTCGTAACATACAACTGTACTACCAGTTTTTACTGATTTAAGAAAACACTGACCTTAAACAAGCCATCCTACCATCTTCCACCTCTAAGTAGGCTAACTGGACTGAAAAGTACTTTTTATCTACAGATCTGCCAGTTCCATCAGCAACTCCATTTGACTGGCCAATGACCAGTGACAATGCAAGGGAAGTTAACAGGAATCCATTAGCAGAGGAAGACAACTATGGTTTTCAAGTCAGAAGGGAATCATACCTTTGGTGGGCAGCTAAACTGTTATCTGCATAGTAGTAGCTGGCATATTGTGAGAATGAAACATTTATCAGCAATTACCTCCAGGATCTCCTCATGAACAATTTACAGTATTGTCAAAAGATTAAGGAATACACAAGAGCAAGATGGGAGACCCACTGACTATAATAAAGATGACACAAACCTGGTAAATATTTTTACGTAAAATCAGGTATAACCTTCTAATCACAGAATAATAGGGTTTGAAGAAATCCTTGATGGTAACCTCGTCCACTGCGTGCGTGAAGCAGTTAACTTCAGCAAGGTTATTCCAGTCCCTGTACAATCAAGTTTCAACAGTCTCTACAAATCAGTATATCTGTTTCAAGCAGAAGGTGAAAAAACAGCAAAACAGATGTGTAAATTAAAAGGGAAAAAGCCTCTGCTTCTACCTAAGTCGTTCACACTTTCAAAAGAAATGCAGGTCCTACTACTGCATTATTTTCCCAGTCAACTGGCAACAAATTAAAATAGCAGATCTTTGACAGAAGCAATCACTTTTCTTACTCAGTTCAAAATACTCTTTTGCTCTTTTACTTTCCTTCTATTCTAGTCTAGTCTCCAACAAAGCATAATTCCTTCTTCCTGCTCAGGGATATAATTATGTCTTCATTAGTTCTGAAACACAGTACAGTAGGAATCTGTTGATTTTTTTGGCAGCATAGGCATACTAAATAAGAATAACCAGATGCTGCTTACATCACTTTCAGATATAGACAAATTAAAAGCAAAACAAAAACCAATGCACAGGTGTTTAGGAAAGCAATAAATTCTGAGTTCCCCCACTATTTGGCTCTCTGTTATAAGGGTCTTCTACTTTGGGTCCCAAAAGGAACATGGTGTGTTCACAGCTCACAGCTATTTCGTGCCCTCAGATGTACATACCAAACACAAACTATGCAGATAAAACTCTGTAGCCATCTGGTCATCTAAAGTATTTTGTATAAATTGTAAGTGACCTATTTATTCGTATACAGAATGTTTTCAGTTTGAATTTTCTTCTTCCTTTTTGTTGTATTTTGATTGAAAGTTAAGGATGGCAGTTTGCAGAACTCCACGATATGTTGTTCTTTTGTTTGCACACCAACAGGTGCACGAACAGCCATTAAGTAGGCTGGTGCTAGGAAGTGCACAATAGCGTAACTGCTCAGTTATGCTCTAGAAATCAATGGAATTACCAAGGAGGAAGACAAAATAAACTGAAGTGCATATGAAAAATGAGATGAGTTGTCACTTGCAGGAGTGCCTAGTTATAACTAAAAATTACACTTTCATTTTCAGCCATTCTTTCAGTTTATGAGTTACTAAAACAATAATCACTTCCTGCTTCGGGACGGAAACTGTTCCTGGTCCTCCTCATACCAGAAGGTTTGTTTGTTTGTTTGTGGTTCTTCTGGAGAGAAAGGAGAAGGGCAGATCAAGGAAATCCTTTACTATGATATTTTAAAATGGTATTCACAACCTTATTGTCTCTCCAGGCGCTTTAAATACTGAGTTCTCAATTATGGTCTTTCTGGGAGCAAAAGTCTCTGCTTTCACAACTGTACATAAGAAAGTATACTTAGGATTTCAGTTGAAAAAACAAAACAAACTTCACATACAATTTGTATACTGTTTTCTTGTCAGAAATACAAAGTGTAACTAGTGAAGTAAGTAAATGGGAGCATATAAAATCTGTAATATTTTAGTATTAACAATTACTGACATTTGAACACATATTGACAATCTGAATACTCTTTTTCATTTGTCTGAAGGCTGCACTTACCACTAACTTACATAACTTGAAAAGCAAACAGTTTAATACATTAAACCAATTGTGTGCATTAGAAAGCTCATCTCAAATATCCACACATTTATTTGGAATAGAGACCTGAAATACAAGAGCTATATAGAGAGCCCTGTAATGAGCTACAGGATGATCCCATTTATAGCAGTTTGGTGTCATTGTCTTTACTTATTTAACTCAAGCCCTTTGGAAGAAATTTATTGTAAGTCTTTACAACACTTTGTACAATGGGAACTAGATCTCATTCAGAACAACTCCACAAATACGTGATAAACTGATCATTACTGGAAGGTACATCTCAACCACTATGTACTTTTAGGAACAGTACTGTATTTTCACAGTTGTAACCAGCAGACTCTACATTAAAAGGCTGGCATTGAGCATCAGTGCAGGTATATGTGTACAAATAACCCAAGGGGAAGTCTCTCAGTCACCTTTGCAGCTACCTTAGGATGAAAAAGTAGATCCTGACTTCCACTACCTGCCTGCTTCCTAGGTCTGACGGGATCCATTTGGCCCTCTCCAATCTTGCTGCCCGCTTGAAGTAAAAGTGCAAAAGGGTGAAGGATGTGATGTGCAAATGCAGAGGAAAGTCTTGTATCACAACCTGTACAACCAAGCAAGTCACTACTATAAACTTCTATTTTCAAAAATCTAGCATGTACCAACCATCAGATAAACCATGCAATATCAGAGTATCTGCTCAGAAAGACAAATTATTTTGCCAGAGTGCTAGTTACATGAAAATATAAAAACACCCTAACTAAATTATACACTCGGAGCCAAAGGTTAGAATTTTGCCAGCATATCAGATTTCAAATCTCAATTTTTTTTCAGAAAGCCTGATCCAACTCCTATGAAATTTAGCAGACCTTATTTTAACTGGCTTTGACTCTAGTTCACAAGAAAATCATAAGAATCAAGAACATAAGACCAAGACCTTCAACTTTAGATCAAAAAAAAAAAAAAGACTAAAAAGACTGCCAAGAGCAAATAGCAGTCTAACATTCTTCACTACTCATTCAAAATGACTGAGCATTTTGATGTTTGAGCACATTTTCCAGACAAAAGTAAGTGCATAAAAATTATAAATAACTACTGTAATGAAAATACCAAAAGGCACTACAGATAGAAGAAAATGTTAGTTATTCATCAGTTTATTTTCTACGGTGAGTTAGAAAAACTCACACAACAGTAATTTCTCCCCATTACTGTAGTAAGACTGGTTTTCCTCTTCTAATTCTCTTGAAATAAATGTCTAGTCAAATAATGGAAGCTCTGATCCTGATCTGTTTCCAGATATTTTCTCAAATGTTATCAATTATTGACAGACACCTGAAACTGCCTATTTAGCTTTGCATTTTCTAGAGCTAAGTACCACATAACTGATCCCCTCTGTATTATTATACATTTTTAGTGAAGTAATGTAACTATCTTCCCCTATAAATATACTAACAAACACTGAAAGCCATGACAAAACACAAGTAGCAGAGCCCTAGAGCACTGTGCTACAACAGATCTGGTAACACCTTGTCTCTTGAGCTCAAGGGACATGGGAGTTGCAGTGGGGATTAGTAAGAGAAATAAACAATAGTTATTATAAATGTTTAAAGATAAAGGTAGTGAACACTCTTTCATTGTATATAGTCTTTTACTGAACCATCATAATTAATAATGAATTAATCTGTGATGCTTTGCAATCATATTTTAAGATGTTTCAAAAAAGAAAAGTAAATCAAAGAGCCTGTGACTTATTCCTAAATCAGTAGGTCGCCTATTCCCTATCAACGCTTTGAGATTGCAATATGGATATACAGTTCAAATGCAGGGTGAAATATCTGTAAAAATCACATTTGATTAAAAGAGAAAAATTATTAAAGGTAGTCACATGCTGCAGAAGCTTGAATAGTTGTAAGTAATATATAATACCATAGGGCAAGATTCTGTCATTAATTCACACAACTCAATTTTTTTTTTATTTTATGGAAAGTACTTGTTGGATAGTATCCTTCCAAAACAATTTATCCAACTATTTGTGCAAGCTGAAATTAAAAAAAAAAAAAACAAACCAAAAACAACCCCCCAAAACTGTAAACATTAATCTACAAATATATGACAAATGCAGAAAGCTTTTCTTACTGGCACACTAGTTCAATGCCAGGATACTCAGCATTCCCAGCTCAAAACCCAGAAACTTCTCTAACCTTTATGCAAAGGACTAAGTAGTTTGAAGGCACCACAACATGTATGAAAAGAGGTGCTAGGAAACATTTACACCAGCACTGCTGAAGTGCTAAAGCAGAAGCCTGTAGTACTGTCCAAAATTGCAAACATTTGCCATTATAATTCCACACATCAAAAGACAGACAGACTGATAGATAGCTCAATATACATGTCATTTTACACATACCAAGGCAGATGGAACTAATGACTTCAACTTGTTGAAAAGTACAGCAATCCAAGTTATGTATGTATGCAGTAACAAACCGTAACAGTTGTTAGTTTGGTTGATACAGAAAGTACAAATTAAGACATTTATGCAGCTTTATTTTAGCTCTAAGAAAATGTGAAATTAAATGAGGGAAACCAACCTAAAATAATGGATACAAACATAACAGCTTTGTTTGAAACGTAAATTGAAACTTCAGAAATAATAATGCCACTTAGCTTACATGCAGTTCCTTACAGGATCTAAACGGCGTAACAGTTTACCTGTCCAAAACTTGAACTGGTCCACCCCTTATCTGTCGGACTTGGGAACAGACAAGGTATCTGTCTAGAGGACAAACCCAAATGCACTATTTCCACAGTCTGAATGCTTTACTGGCCATATGCTCCAAAGTTTCTTTTTGAATTTGACTTCCACTTTGGAGAAATAAAAGAAAGTCATTAATGTTTATACATACAACTTTATGGAGATAAGATACATTTTTCATTTTAACTTTCAGAGGAAAAAAAGTTAACTTTTCAGATGTACTGTATGTTTTTTCTTGAATGTTTAGAGTGATCATTGGTAAATACCTACGACAGCAATTCTATTCACTTTTTTCTCTTATTAATAGAACATTCAAATTTTGCAACTGGTACTTCAATTAACTGGTTTTGCCTATTCAATGTTTTGAATTGAGATACTCTTTAATCAATCAAAATAAAAAAGTGCTTAGAAACTAAAATATTTTTTTATTAATGATAACTGTAACCAGCTGTAGATTCCATTACAACTGACATATACCCTAATAAAAAGTTAACTGAAAGAGACTAAATTACAGATGTTGCTGCAACTTTCACCAGATTAAAGTTTCAGTCTTCTACAGCGTAGTTTTTCCCCTTTTAGTAACGTCCACATTTAAACACAATCCGCAGCATTAATATTTATCTTTTAACTATATCTCATATAGGCAACTATAAAACAACGTTAAAAAAAAAAAAAACACGAAAACAACAACTGCAGAACTTCCTTATTTTCCCCTCACCTGCAGTATTCAAAACCACATCAGAGCCTAACGAGAAATGGAAGTAATTGAAAAACCACACTTCTTTCAGTGCTGGAAATTGAATATAATTGAACAACTAGTTCTACAGGTGTTTCAAGTTTAAAGGATGCTCTGTCGTACAGGTGTGGCCTCACTACCAGAGAAGCATGAAAAATGACACACAAACAGCATTTGTCATCCTATCTATAATCTGACACTAATACCTATACAATCAGACAGAGAGTCTGTTTTGCTCCAGTATAAGCAAATATGATGGACCCAATTCCTCCCAAAATACACAGGAACAGATCTCTTGATCTTCGAACAAAACACACAAGTTGCATTTATTTCCTCTGTCATAAATTTCCAGTATTGCCTTGCCATTTTCCATTAACATGGAAAAAAAAAAAAACAGTTCAAATCACAATTAACCCACCTAATTTGCTACATCCCAAACGACAACTATTTACAGGCAAGTTTCACCATGAAGCGTTAAACCAGGTAATTTCTATTGTGCTAGTTAAGTATAGAAAGTAAGAAAAAAAATTATTTACCAGCATATGCTATGTAATGTTCTCCAGAGCATTAAAAAACTCTTCTGTTTTCAAAGTGTCATGTATCAAACTAATACACAGATAAACTAGATGCTGTTGTATTTTATTTTAGCAGCCTATTAATATTTTTTCAATTAATGCATTATCAAAAATTAACAACTAATATTCAAATTTCTGAGACTAATCTATCCAACCACCATAGTTGCTTCTAACTTGACATTCCTTCTAAACCACAAGTTACCAACTCACAATACTAATGTTTTGTGAAAATATATTACACACTCCCATCTTCCCTATTCTCATATGAAAACATAATCCCAAATCACCATATCATAATACTCTGCACAGGAACCATTTGTGATATCATCATCAGGGATTGCAGCATTAGATAAGAAAAAAAGCAACAGACTAATCCTAGCAAGGATTTTATTTTCCTGCAAATATTCCTTATTATAAAACACACTTTAGAAATATCCAAACTATATTCTCCCTACTTTTTTTTTTCTCCCCAGACTTCTCCAGAAAGCATTAGATGTTCTTCCATTTCACAGTACTTATAATGGTGCTTCCGTGAAAAGTCCAAGTGTCAGCATGTTACTATACTGGGTTTTAATTTTTTTTTTAAAGAAGACAGTAAAGAAAAAAAAAAAACCCACCAAAAAAACTACTTGTCTTTATACAAAACTTCATCTTTTATCAGTGCATGTAAATATGGTTCTTGGAAAATATACCACGGAACAACTTATAACAGGTAGATAAACTTCTTTGATTTTTTACCTTCCAGAGTTTCCCATTTAGAATTTTACATTTTTTTTTATCATGTGAAAAGGTGGTGGCAAAAATATTCTTGTTAAAGCTATGCTGCAAAACCAACTGTTCTTGGGAGCTTGTAGAAGTTCCTAAGAAATTAGATTAATGGTCCCCTATTACTACTGCTTTATATATCTATCATCAACTCAGAGCACGCCTAGGAATTGAGGGGAAAGTCTTGGGTACTTTTAAGAAAACATCTAAATGTCAGATCAGGTAAATAATTCTGACATTTCCTAAATTCTGCACATTTGAGCATGGTGGCAGTGTTTGTTTGTTTGTTTTAAACACAAACTCGTATTAAATCTCATTTCCTAAAAAGAAATTAGAAAGTTACAAAGCAATGCATTACCAATTTTTTCCAGCAGCCCAATAGTACTAGAGCTTAAGAGGCAGAAAGTAATCATCCCAGACAAGGGTCATGAGCTCTTAGTACCACAAGATGAGCTAGGGGAGATAAAAGCCAATTTCATCCTCCCTCGCATCAAAAGATGGGAAACTTCCACTGTATTTGTTCAGCTTCCTGTGTTTAAAAAGGAAAGGGGGAATCTGGCACAACAGCAAAAACTTCAGAACAGGAAGGTCTTCAGAAAAACCAAACTGTTCTTTCCCCACCATCACTACTCCTGAGTCCCAAAACAAATTTGCGTATCATCCTGGCTACAGCATGTGTTACTCCTTGCTCTTTTGACAGTGGCATAGGTGCCATTCACATTTAGTTATCATTCTGACATGCTGTCAAATTAACCTGAAGAATGCAAATAAAGGAGAGAGAAAGGGAAAGACAATTTTAACTACCTAAAATGCAGACAAATGAGAATGTAACAATGAGGCGAACGGAAGGCATTTCTTTAACTACAGGGCCTTGACCTTGCCAAACTGCAGTACTATGCTACAGCCAAAAGCAGTTCTGGGAATAAAAAAAAAGTCTGAAATTACCATGAAGGAAGAGGTAAGGGAATTGTTAGCAGCTTTTCTACTAGGTTAAATGTAAGACAACGTACCTCTGTCCACAACCATAAATAATTAAAGCAAATACCCAGAGCAAGAACCCTTATCCTTTTAATTTTGAGTAATTATACAAATTGTCCCTCAAATAAGTGCTTCTGACATTTTCGGAACAAAGGAAAAATATTCTTGGTTAAACTAGATTATTTTAACTGTAGGTAAATGAATTGTTCCAAATTGCTACATTTTTTTTTTCCAGAGTTTAAGGGTTTTCTTTAAAAGCTATTTAAAAGCTTTTATATTCTTTAAAAGACTATTTCCCCTCCAACTCATTTTGTAAAGAGCATCACAGTTAGAGCTACTCTTACCAAAACTGTGCTACTGTAAAATTCTACTATGCTAACCATGATCTGCAAATAATACATCTAAATACATGATTCACTTCAGAGATGTTTTTACTGTTGCAACACAATGCGTATTTTTTAAATATTTTTACTTTCTAAAAATATTATTTGATGAGAAAAGTACACGTTGTAAAAATCTTATTACATAGTTCATGTTTTGTACTAAATGCATATTCAGAACTATTCCTTTACCAGAATTAAATCTTTTTTATATAGTGTATATTTGGTATGTAGGACAGTTCTCAAACGTACAATAGCAACATATGCACATTTTGGATTAATCAAATTACTATTAGGTAGATTTACTAGATCACATACCTTACATAAAATGCAACACCCTGAAAACTTCTTCTGAAACCAGGGAATCCTGGCACCATTCATTGTCCCACTCAGAGAACATCCCTAATTTAAAAATCTATGAGAAGTAGCATTATTCACCAGTTTGAGACAAAAGGCAAACGCACACACTACCAGTCTTTAAGTGTCAGGTAAAATATCACTACATAGAAGCTTAATTATAATTCCTCCCTGCTCTTCCATACAAGTGATATGCAGACATCATCAGCTTTATTCTAGCTATAAATTTGACACTTCTACTGTCCTTATGGCAACTGATTAAAAAGTAAAAGTACTAAAGTACCCTCTTCACTATTTCTGCAGGAAGGTATCTGATTCCTTGTGTTCATGAGCAACATATAATATTAAAATAAGGCCAACAGTGAGTCACTCTAACTTCAAGTGAAGTAATTTACTTATTTTTGAGATCAGTATGTCAGGTAAAGCCTAAAACTGATTGATCTCACTGTTCTAGTAAATTAATAATTTTTAGAATGGAAAAAGAAAAGTAGATTTTGCTTACCTTTTTGTATGCTTACTCCAGTACTGAAAGAAGGGATTAAACACATGAGGACTAGCACTTCTAGGGAAAGTTTACAAACAGGTAAAAACCCTACATAATTGGAGCAGCCTCAAACATACAAAAAAAGCAGACGCAAGAGATTGAGAAGGACAAGCTTGAGAAAGGTTAGAGGAAAACTGCCTACTAAAATTTGGTGATAACTGTATCCCTGATGCATCAGGACACTGGCATTTAGGTTTTAATTTATCTACACCAAAATACAACTACTACCATGAACAAAGGAAGTTCATCGTTATAATCTAAACTTCCAAAACACTTCAACATAATGATAGGACATATTAAAATTTCCTATTCCAAGCTGAGAAACTGCTTCTGTGTGAGAAAAGTTGCTTAAATCCGTACTTTCTAAGATAAAGGCTGACAGACACAAAAAACCTAGTGCCAGCTAGCCCATAATGAAGTTCTTCCATTGCTAGTCTTCCACTGCTTTCCTTTTCAGTAAAGAACTTCAAAAAAACCAAACCAACAAACCTCTTAAATTCAATCAAACTTCTTAAGTATGAAATATTACACTTGCTGTACAACTGCAATATACAACTCCAACTATCTATTTTCAAGTCAACAAACATTTGCTGTAAGCAATGTTTTGTTAAATTTAAAACAAGTCTGCAACCTTCAGGGTGAGAACTACAGTACGTGAAAATAAACACCCTTTCAACCAAACACCTTTTGTAAGGTGTTCTTACCAAAAAATCTTGCCCACCGTGGTGAAGGTCAATTTTATAGACTGCATTGCATTACTAAATATGAATATGTAATATTTTCTAAGATAAAGATATATCTGTTTTACCACAAAAGTGAGGAATACTTCTGGTAGTAGTTCTCAAAGTTTATTCAGGTAACTGTAGGGGTTCAGACACAGGACTGCTTCTCCACTGACAACCTCCCAATTACAGGTCAAAGTATATGCAACTGGAAATGGAATACGGTGCGACTCCACCCACAGGCTGCATTTCAGTCTTGATTTCTAAGAAAAGTAGGGTGCTACAGAGAACATCCCAAGAGGCAGTTGACAGCTGAGAACTAGTTTTAAAATTCTGAAGCACTACTATAGTACATGGAGAAAGTGGTGGAAGACCAACCACTTACTTGAAAACATGTCACTTGGTCAATAACATAAGTGTTATCAATAAAAACCATACCTATTTCTTTTGGACAAAGATTAAGGAGGAAAAATCAGTCCTACAGATTATCTCGTTTCAAAATCAGCATTTATTGCTCTCTTTTGTTTGTTTGTTTATGCTAGAGTCTGTATATTCTTTGACTCCTCAGTTAACATCCACATCAACCTTTGAACATGAGTGCACAGAAAGACGCATGAAGACTGAGACACAAAGGGAAAAAAAAAAGTAAAGCAACAATGTCAGTCATCTCCCACAAGTAGTACTGTTCACTGGCATGATCTTGCCAAAACATACTTCCATGGGATTTCCTTCCTCTAAGGGAAGATGTTCTTGCCCTGTGTAGCAGGAGCTGGATTATTGCCAGGAACCACAGTTGTGGTCTCTGAATTGATCCCCACTTAAATTTTAAGAGAGGTCCATAACAGCAATATGTTACGCTTAAAAGTAAAAAGAATGAACAGAAACGCTAACTGGTACATTCTCCAACATAATTTTTTTTTTTTTTTTTTTAAATACTATGTGAATTACATTAAAAAACAAAACAAAACAAAACACAACTAATACCCCCCCCTCAAACCCATCAGCTTGGTTATAAGGAAATATATACAAAACACTACATAAATATTGCCTCAAATATTCTACTAGATGGCTGCTGGAATTTATCATTTTCTTTTTAGGCATTTCAGTTTTCACTGCAAGAGACATCAACCTATCAAGTATCTGCCTTGGCAGAATCTAATTTAACAATATTTGTTCTCAAATGCCTCTCCGTTCCCTCTCTGACAAAGGGTCCAAATTTGTACTAAGGATTCTCTTGTTCCCTTACTGTGTGTTACAAAATTTCCTAACCACAAAGCATTTTACACTTGCTGTCTTACACTCTATTTTGAACCTTAAATGTCAATTTTATGTTGCTCATAAGCAGCCATACATCTCCTGTGTCATTATTATTAACTCAATGCTATTTGTACTCTTTTCACCAAATATCCTCACGGTACTACTATAATGTAGTTTGATTATGTGTCTTGACTACACAAGAGTTTCTCGTGGTCAAGGGAAATATTTTCAAGCATAATTCAGTCTCTTCACTCTACTCCACAAATCTACCTGTCTCAACACTTGTAACTTCAGGTACCATCCTTTGATTAACTCTGTCATTTTACTTCCTATACTTCATTAATCTGTCTGTTGTTGCCTGCTTGATCATCAGTACAAAATATTCTCTCAATTATGCCCTTTGCATATAAAATCTCCATACATATAAACATTCTACATGACAACTTGTGACTATGAAAGTTCTCCTGTTCTAGGACCTCTAGGACCTCTAGGACTCCTGGCAAAATGTCCCTACTCAGCTTTCTTGAAAGTACCTAAAAAATAACAACCTCTTTCATCATCTTGTGCCTTCATTTTAAAACTCACTAAAATCCTCTGATCTTTCTCTCTCTTTTCCTCATTTAGTATCCAGATACATATTACTCTGAGACCTTCTAAAGTTTTTACTAACTTGATCATACTCATTAAATTGCTGCTCCATTTTAAGCACTAGCCAAACCCCCATTTGTCTCCATCTGTAAGTAACTTCCAAGAACACAACACAACTGTTAAGCCCTAAAAACCACCTAAGTGACTTAATCTACTATAGTAAAAACTAGTTAAAAGGGGGCGAAAAAAGATATCAAGAATGAATACTTGCCTAAGGGTGTGGAGTCTTTTCCTCTATATTCTCTGTGTTTTTCTTCCTGCTTAGTCTATAATGGGACTTCCCTGGGTATGCACGACAACCTCCACAAATTTAAAAGAAAGGCAAACAAAAAAAACCCACTTTTTCAGAAAATTAACTGTAAGGCAATCTGAGTAACTTACCAGACTTGATCCATTAACCATAAACAAATAAATAAACTAACAACAGAACTAGGCAATTCGAGACTAGAATCTGCTAGCTTGTCTCTCTGCAGCTAATGCAGTCACTGGAACCCTGATGCAGGTCTCCATGAAAGCAGATCTCTACAACTAAAAACAAACAAACAAAAACAAAAACCCCTAAACAAGCCCTCATTGCCACTGAAACCCTAAAAGCAGAGCTCATATCACTACTGAGGGCCAACACCAGCAGCACAGCAGCAGCCACTCAAGGGGACAGCAGGACTGTCTGCCTGAAAAAGGATACCACAAGCTGCTATGTAAGATAACAGCAATAATTTCTGATGTACATAGACAAGAAAGAATGATGACCTATGCTCTTTTTCCACCCTCCTCTATGGAGGTTGGGCAAGAGGTAGAGCAAGGAGATATGTACCCGTTTCAAATAATGTGTTGTTTTTATTCTCTGGACACATCAGTGTGGCTGACAGCTCAAAAGAGTGGCAATAAGCACTACTGCTAAACACAAATTTACATTATCCTTTACGGAAAAAAAAAACAAACAAACAAACCATGAACAAAACCAAACCAAACAACCATCGAAAATCATTCCAATCATAGCAGAAACAGAAACTATACAGCTGTATGACACTACCTGTGTAATGTGGCAGAAATTGTAGTGTCACATTAACAATACAGTCTGCCCACATCTTTGACTACTTCACCTGCCCTCTGCCCACTAACTGTTTTGATCAGAACAACTTACATTCCATAACTTGGAGTAGTTTTAAACAACAGCCGTTTAATACACTCTGCTTAGAGCAGGCTGAGTTTAAAAGTTCTCTTTCCAAATTACACAAGACTAAGGTCCAAGACAAGCAACCGTTTAATAACACATATGATCAAGAACTGTCAAAAAGAAACAGTACTGTGCACCTACTTCAATCTGTAAGATTCAAACGTGGTCTCTAAATCTTTGTGTTTGTAGGTGTAAAAACATTTTCTTAGAATTTTGAAAGTTTGCTCCATTAAATCTTTTCCTCTCTAGTTGAAAATTCGTTCTTAACATATAGGTAATACTAGAGGTGGGACAGAAAGTCCACGCAACCTATCCCAAACTTAAGCTGACATCCAGTCATCTACATGCTGTATATACATAGGTTGTAAAATTCACGCATATCTTATATAAGCAACATAAAAAATGAAGTATGGTGCACGCTAGAAGGGAGGGATGCCATCCAGAGGGACCTGGACAGGCTGGAGAGGTGGGCCTGTGCCAACCTCATGAAGTTCAACCAGTCCAAGTGCAAGGTCCTGCATCTGGGTCGTGGCAATCCCAGGCACAAATACAGGCTGGGCGGAGAATGGATTGAGAGCAGCCCTGAGGAGAAGGACTTGGGAGTGCTGGTGGACGAGAGGCTCAACATGAGCCGGCAATGTGCCCTTGCCGCCCAGAAGGCCAACCCCATTCTGGGCTGCATCAAGAGAAGCGTGGCCAGCAGGTCAAGGGAGGTGATTCTCCCCCTCTACTCTGCCCTGGTGAGACCCCACCTGGAGTACTGCGTCCAGTTCTGGAGCCCCCAACATAAGAAGGACCTGGACCAGTTGGAGAGGGTCCAGAGGAGGGCCACGAAGATGATCAGAGGGCTGGAACACCTCTCCGATGAGGACAGGCTGAGAGAGTAGGGGCTGTTCAGCCTGGAGAAGAGGAGGCTCCGGGGAGACCTTATAGTGGTCTTCCAGTACCTCAAGGGGGCCTACAGGAAGGATGGGGACAGGCTGTTCAGTAGGGCCTGTTGTGATAGGACAAGGGGAAATGGTTTTTAAATTAGAAGGAGGTAGATTCAGATTAGCTATTAGAAAAAAAAAAATTTTTACAATGAGAGTTGTAGAGCACTGGAACAGGTTGCCCAGAGAGGTGGTGGATGCCCCATCCCTGGAAACGTTCAAGGCCACGCTGGATGACGCTCTGAGCAACCTGATCTAGTCAGGGATGTCCCTGCTTCTTGCAGGGGGGGTTGGACTAGATGACCTTTGAAGGTCCCTTCCAACTCTAGCCATTCTATGATTCTATTTGTAAACATTACTGATTTTCTCAAAGGGACAACAACATTTGAAGAAACCCTCACTGTTCCACAACAGTATCCTTCTTAGCTTTCTTACAGTGCAGCAATGCCCATGAAGAAATATTTTCCAAGATGAGATCTTTCTCCCTGCAAGCTCTTTAAGGAAGAGATAAAATCTTTTATTTGATTACATGCAATTTTATGTCTTTATGATATTTTAATATAAGGAAAAAAGCAACAGTAATTGTGATGATGACAGATTCTTTAAACCAAAATGAAAACGGTAAATTCAGTGTTAATGAAAAATATAAACTAACAGAGCAGAAATTAATTCTGTTCATGCAGCACTGGCAGCGCAAGCAAACATGCACAAGAACTACTAGAAGGTTTGTACCAGTAAATCAGAACCTTACTGTAGAAAGCAGATGGTGCAACTCAAGTCAGAGACCACTCAGCACTTTATAAATAATGACAGCCTTCACTGAGTAGCGACCCAGCATCTGGGCCACAAGTCAATTAATATCCAGCAACCAATTTTAATGAGGGAGTTGGCCATTACAGACTAACTTATCAGCATTTGATTACATAACCCCTCCTTTTCCTTCTACAGTATCTACCCCATCCGCCCTTCCAAACAGCATTCCCTCCACCAGCGTTCCCACATTCCTGCCTCCTCACCCAATGCATGAATGCACCCAGCTCATTCTATATTCACATTCCTTCCCTTTGCAATTTGACTACCTATGTTCAAACGGTCTCTCCTCCTCCTGTTACAATACCTGCAAACACACTGTCTTTCCTCTTCTTTGGCCTACAGGTGACTGAGAAGCAGCCTGGGTTATTTGGCCCAGCTGGATGAGGAGTTAGTGCGTGCTCCCAGCTGGGTAGCTGACTACTCAGAGTACCGGTGTCTTCTGCCAGGCCAGCAACCCAGTAGTACACACGCACCTTAGAGCCTCCACGATGCACATCTGGATCAACTGTCTGCCTGCTCAGGAGATGTGCATCTTCCTGATGGGCAGCTGCCAAGTCAAGAAATACAGGAAGTCTCTGAAGCCACAAACCATAGCAAATGCATACCATCTGAACCAAAAAAGCCTTGAGCAAAAAATACAGAGCCCTCAGAGTCACTTCCACCCGGTGGCCTTCTACAGCAGAATCCTGTACAATGCACCCTTTAAAGTTTCATCTAGCAAGGCAATCAGATCAACAGTCCTGTGCATTTATATTGTTGCTGTATGTGACATGGTACATGAACGATCACATTTATGTTATGTCTGCTTAACTGTAACTTTCCATCATTACTTCCACAATATAAAAAAAGGTTTTAATCATATTTATTTTGATGACTTGAGTACTGTCAAGCTGGCAAGAGTATAAATCACACTATACTAGTGAAATTACAATTAAAATTATTAAATCATTTGATAAGTTTCTGGAAAGAAGAAATAATAGTAACAGCTTCTTGTTTTCCTTACTTAGCTAGATCACCAAGCAGCGCCCCCTCCTCCGAAAAAAAAAAGCAAGATTCAATTAATTTACTCATATAAAAAACAAATCCTGCTGTTTTCATAAACTCTTTAAAAAGAAAACAACCAACAAACCTTGAGTCTGCAACTTTTGCTTACATGCAAAGACCTCCTGAGGACAACTAAAGAAATTAACATTCTGTTTACACCAATTGCAGTATCTTAAATTTTGAATATATCTTTATTGACTTAACTTTTTTAGTTTCTTTCTTTGCTAAGGTAGATAGATTTTGTGTTAATATACATGGTCCAGGTTATACATCTGACCTTCACCAGCACACTGCAGGACTGACACAGGCCGCCACCGATTTCAGCCCAACTCTGAAGAGGGATGAGATTCCCCCTAAGCAGATCTAGAGAGAATTCCACATGGGCAAAAGCCTACTAATACAGCTCTTACAGCAGACCTCCAGAAGCACTGAGTCACCATAAAACTAACAGAATATTTTTGCTTTCTATCAGGCACATAAAGTTATGAACAATCATCATTTTAAACTGCATCACACACAAAATGTCCATACAAAAATATATCGGTACATTTAGGGAAACTAGGTGTTTGTTTACAGTTACATGCAGAACAGTAGATTATTTTTAAGTCACCTTTTTCTTTGATCTTAAGAAGCACTTTCTTCAACAGCTGGACTAACTCTGTTTAAAATACAATTAAACTGCTTATTAGGAGAATGAAAACTACTACAGAAAAATGAGATTTGTGTGCCAGTAATATAAAAATCTAAGTAGGAAAAAAAATAATCTTGTATTCATCTATGACAAAAAACACCATTCTAGGAATGTAACTGTATTTCAGTAACAACAGCATATTGAGTATAGGACATAGTAATGAAACAATAATGAACATGATGAAGTCATTGTCACCAAGTATTGTATTTTGATTTTCTAACCTTTTACACTTTACTTTTACTGTGATTCCATATGCATTGAATAATATAACATCTTCCTAACAAATAACTCCATGCTATATAAACAGAGAAGTACATGGCATGAAACAGGACACAAGTTTAGCTAAGTTTGAAGGAAATACAGTACTTGGAAGCATTTGAGAAAAACAAACAAACAAACAAACTTACTAAAGGTATTCCAAGCTGTATGGTAGTTAAGGCTCTGTATATTCTTCAAATCCAATTAAACACAGGGGTCAGCCATTGCAAATAATTGTGCTCAGAAACAGAATTTTAGTTACAAAAATGACCTTGGAAGAACAAGTAAAATGCTCTGCAGACTCAGTCAGGCATTGCAGCATTGGTGTGCAGCTGAAAGTACATTTTTCAGGTGTGTGAAATACCCATTAGATAATTTGTCTGGATCCTGTGAATTCTGCATGTCCACAGCTGCAAAAATTTTTTTCAGGTACCGTGGAATCTGTTATGATTTTGCTGTAAAATTCAGTATTTTACTGTTGCTAGGCACCTGACATTTAGTGCTTTGTCCTCTTGCCCTTTTACCTGCATACACCTTTTATTTCCTTCAATTTTCTTTACAATTAGGAATTCATTTGATTGCAGTAAATATTCCATGTGCAGTCAATGGGCGCAGATATCAAAGGGTCAAGGAACAGAAGATGAATTCCAGCTTGTAGTCAAAGATCGAGAAGATGATGATTAGCAGAGAACGAGAGACAAAAAGACCTGTGAGCTAGGTAAGCAGTATTGCAACAGCAAATCCCCCTCAGCCCACAAGCAAAGGAAAGGATTTCTGAATTGGCCCACCTGGGTAACACCATGGAAGCCAAGACAGTGGGGAAAAGATGCCCAGAAAGCACACTCAAAACCTCCTCAGAAATAACTAATATTGGGGATTGATCAATTACCATGTTGAAGGATGAGTCAGAACTATGTGTATACATGTGAGGGGGAAAAGGCATCTCACAGTGACACAACAGATTAATATTGCCATGGAATTTATTCCCATTTACCAGAAAGCACAAGGCTCTCTTATGAAAAATATTCTCTAGAGACAAAGTTAAGGTTGCACATTCCTACTCAAATGAGGTCACTCCTGATTTTTTTTCAGGTATTTACTGCGCAACTGTAGCATGATATGAACATATACTGTTAGAAATGTGCATTTCCTTAGGTTTTCATAGATGGTATTGGGGGAGAAAAGCGTCCAAGAAACAACTCAGCAGCCTCCAATGTTTCAAAGCTCTACTGTCCTCCCCAAAATTACACAGGACGTGTAAATTCTGTAGCCACTGTTTTCCTGGCCATTGCCTGGATTCTACATCATTTAATTGAGGTCACTAGAACCCAGATACTCCTGAGCAACATAACTATGCAAGGGAAAAACTGTTTCTAAGTTTATTCCCACAAGTTTTCTTTTAATACAAATGTACCTTTAAAAAAAACCCAAATAAATACTCATACACAGTTCTACACCTATCCTACGCCATAATCACTGTTAACATACGCAGAACATGCTAGATTTACCCTCAAAGTAAACTATTTTAGTTTAGCTTAATTAAGCCCCTGGAATGTATCACAAATGAAGTTACCCCAACACATGACATCCCAGGAATACATGCTGTTATAGCACGTCTCTGAAGAACTTGAACAGAGCTACTCAAAGTCAGTCATATGATTTAGTGATTTACAGAGCTGAGAATCTCTCCACGTGGATTATCATGGAAGCATAGCAACCTTTGGACTGGGAGGCAGAGGCCAACCAGCAGACGCCACAGCATGTAACAATGGAGAAATGCATGCAGCCCTAAGTATGACCCATCTAAACTTCAGCAAACAAACACGAGAAGTCCAGCAAACAGCGCGAGAGAAAAGGTCTCTGAAACAGAAGAATCACCTAACTTTGCAGGATTTTTATGTATTTTAGGAAGCTGTGGATTGACAAGTAACACTGTAAATTATTCTGAAAGACTACTAAACTGAACAGTTGCTCCTCCCACACCAATAAAAAAAGAAAATTGTATGAACACAGTTTACTCCTGCAGACGAACATGCTCCAGTGCATCATTCAACAGAACTCCCCTCTATTATAATAGTATGCAATCCCTCCTGCAGCATAGCTGGCTTGCTACAATTTATCTGGAGTCAAAATAAATACATGCAGATTCAGTTTAAAGACAGGAAAACAAGAAGTAGAGAACTCAGTGTCACTACCTTGTTGCCGAAAATCTAATTCAGGTCTGCTTAGACTTGAACTTGTTGCTCCAAGGAGACTGCATTTTAGATCTGATACCTACCTCACTAATCTAGTACCTCAGGCAAAGCTTAAGCTCACTATTCTGGGTACCATCTTGCTGTTTTATTATCCTTCCTTAAGATAAGCTTCTTTCTTTCAACCGTTCCAATATTTCTGTGCTTAGGTATCCCAAGTTTGTTTATTCCCTAAGGAATAAAGATTGTTCTTCCTCTCACCTGTGCTATATTTTCTACTTTTCAACACTGCTGAGGGCAAACAAGCTTATGAATAGTTTTATTTTCCTCATATATTCCTAATTCATATTCATTTTCAAATATTTAAGATATGACATAGAAGCATGAAGAGACACAATCCCTGCATTAAAGAGCTTACAGTCTCACACTTCTCTGTGAGACAGGTAAACAAACATCAGTATACTCACTTTATAAATATGAATAATAATATGGCAAATGATTTAACTAAGGGCACAGAATAAATATTTATCAGACTGATAACCAGAAGCAAGATCATGTGATGGAATCTCTGGCCTATACCAAATTCCCTCTATGAAGTACCTGTCTTCTAATAATGTGGACTGGTACAACAGTTACTCCAAGTAGTCCCATTTAAGCTGCAAGCCACCACTCTGACATCCTGAACAAGCATTTTAAAACAGAACACAAACAATCCTGTCTCATAATCTGTTACATACTTAGTTTTCAGTTTTCCAATTCATAGAACATAACATTATCCTGGTTTGATTTTCAAGCAGTGCTTCTTCAGCTATTGATTAAAGAGGAATTTTAAAAGATAGCAAATAATAGGAGTCCGCTTTTATGGATGCGTTAACTAAGGCTCAGGAAGAAGAAATTTGCCTGTCAGAACCAGATTCTAGTATTATAACAAAAAAAAAAAAAAAAAAAAAAAAAAAAAAAAAAAAAAAAAAAAAAAAAAAAAAAAAAAAAAAAAAAAAAAACTGAACCTCCGTGTACATCTAGTACCCCACTTGTAAAGTTTAACAAATTATACTTCTTTATTTCATTACTGAACAAAGTGGGGAAGGGGTTAGGAAAGGGAAAAAAAAAAAAAAAGAGTATGAAAGTCTTATCTATTGAGGTTTAACTGCAAATTAACAAGGTAGTTAAAGCCTACTAGCTCTAAAATGAAAAACAAAACAAACAAACAAACAAAAACCCAAAAAACAACTGCACAAACCTCTTCTTAGCCCAGGCCTACCCCACTTCACAAGGAAAGAAGCAATATCCTTGCATTCCATATGCATTCTTGATCATGTTGTAATATGCTTACCATTTATTCAAACCTAAGACGCTACCACAGCTATTAATAATTTCAAAGCATAAATTAATTTTGATACTGTTTCAGTTAAAAATTAGAAAGTGGTCCTAATATATAAACTTTCCACCAATTATGAGAAGATTCAGTAGATCCTAAAAGTCATCACAGTTATTATAGAATTGCCAGAAACCTTATCTTTGTAGGTTATTAGTGCTGACATTTGTCTATATAAGCTTTCAAGTTAAAGAATCAGAATTTTGTATTAAAACTGAAGAACAACATTTACTCCTCCCCAAATAAACCGATACGTTTCAGATTAGCAGCAGTGATTTCAGTAATTTCTAACAAAAAGCTTGCAGAAAAATAATCAGGAAGAGAAAATTCATCGCACTAAGTTTTCACTACATTTTCCAGCAGTAGAGTTTACCCTCTGAAGGAAAAGCTCAGAAACTTTGATAGAGACCAAACTCATCCGCATAGTGACTCGTATCACAACATAACTCTAAGAAAGAGCAATGTAAATGTAGCTATGTTTCCTTCCACCTGATGCTTGCTGTCCTCAGAAGAGGCCTAAATCAAATTTTGTATTATAAAACCTTTTTTATTTTGAGCAGATTCCTAGCAACTCTGACAAGACAATACCTATCCAAATATTGAGAAGCATTCTAACTACCAAAACGTTTAATTCCCCTAAAAAAAAGCTTTATAGCATGAACAGTAACAGTTCTTGACTGTGAATATGTTGACTGTATGATTACAGTACAACTAAAACAAAATTCCCCCTCCATCTATGTAAAATATTTGCTTCAGACTTTAAAAACAAGGCCTCGGACATCTGATTGAAACACACATAACAATTCCTATTTTGAGGTTGGAAAAACAATTTTTAAAAGAAATCATAAAGATGTCATCCATGTATTTGCTTCCTGTCTTGCGAATGACTGCAGGATTCGTGACAAAATTAAGCGCAACAGTTTCCACAGGTAAAGTCTCTAGTGTTGCAATACAAGTCTGTAGCTATGCGAGATGAAAGCCTTCATTATAGTGTTATTCAAGGATGGGCAGAATCTGTAAGGTCATCTGGTCCATTTCTCTGCCAGTCCTGGCTCATTACCTGTTGCATGGGTACTAGTGTCCTCACCAGGCTGGTTCTGAATGACCCACGCTGTGGGTTTCCCCCCTGCGCTGCTCGGGATACTGTTCAGACGGTATACAGGTGTATCTTGATGGGGTTTGTGCTGCTGTCTGCTCTGAATTTTCTGTTTCATCACAGATTACACATTAATACAGCCTCTTATTCATTTAAAATGATCTCACTTTTAAGTATTTAGCCCCTTGAAAATGCTTGTAAGATACAATTTCCCCTTCTCACCCAAAACGTTGATTTAGCCAAGCAAAACATATTTATTTCTCAAATCTTTTTTTAAATCAATTAGTCCCCTCAGCCTTCTTAACGTTTTGTTGCCCTTCTCTAAGCCTCTGTTAAGTTGCCCCACCTGTTGCAAAGGCTCTGGAAGTAAAACAGCACTCCAAACACAGCCACACAGTCTCAGACAAAAACTCCTCTCTCACTTGTTCGATGCCTCTGTGGATGCAACCTAAACTCATTCTGATTTTTACAAAGTCTATATATTTATATCACAAATTGGGGCCTGTTCTTCCTGCCAGAAGCACGCACAAATCCCTTTCATATGAAAGGGAGTTGGGTGCACACAACTGACAGGATTATCAGGCCCATGGTATCACTCCTATCCCTTTTTCAGCAATGCTGCTTTCCAGGTTATTCCCTCACAATGAATACCTGGTTTGGATTACTGTCCCTCAACTGTTTTAGCTTGCATTTTCCAAACTAAATCTCATTTGTACTTTCCAACAATGTGCCTATTTCTTTAGATAACCTCTTCTTTTCTCCCCTGACTTGTGTTTAACTCTTTCCACTATCACTGTCGTCTGCCAGTGTCGCAAGTGTACTATTCACCTTCTCGTAAAGTTAAATGTAACACTAAATATGCCTAAAATGGCTAAACTTATATTTCTATGTGCATATGTAAGCACTTACACTACTCTTTTAGCACCTAAAACTACTGTGACTTACCAAATCTATTTTTTATACTTTGTTCTATGTTTGTTTATGGTCCTTCAACCGATTTTTCATTCAGATGACTATTCAGATACATAAATAATTTGTTAATGAGAGATTTTGAGATTTATTTGAACTTTAGAAAATATGTAAAATATTACTACAGCTCCAACTTTCTCTTCATCCACTGAGGCCTTGAACCTGCAATCAGATCTGGCAAGCAAGCCAGTCCTGTACTTCTCCATACTCACTGATCTCTGCGCAGATGCTGCTGCAGCATCAGATCCTAATTTTAAACACTGAGCAAGAATAACAAAGAAAACTCTTTTAAAGTAATTTTGCTTGGAAAATTCCAAGCTTCTTATTATTGTTTCCCCAATATTTCTGTCATTATTTTACTAGGAACAGAATCCCTTAAAATTTATCTAGTTCTTCAGCTCATGGGTTTTTCTTTTTCTTTGCCCCTCCTTTTTTAAAAAAAAAAAAAGACATCAGTACTATTATTCAATTTCTTAGTGACATCTTGAAGATCAAATATAAATATCTTCAAATCTTTCAAGAACTTCCTCTGTTTGTTGTGAGTAACTATTTCATATGGTCCTGATTTTTAACTGCTCACACTCTTTCATCCTACTATATATGGAATTTCAGGAAATTCAGCATAATGGCTTGTCTTTATAGTAACTTTATACAACTTCTCATTTCTGAGCTGATCTCTTTCCTTTCTACTTGACTTCCCCTTACCTCCCCAATATTTACAACAGCAAGTTCTTTTCCACCTTTAACTAGTATTAACTTATTTCCGCTCCCTTTACCAGAAGCTCATAATACACACCTGCTTCTCACCTTTCAGAAATTCTCTGCAGAACTGAGGCTTAAACTTATTTTACTTTACACTTAGTTCTTTCACACAGTTTATCTTAATGCAGATAAAAACCTTTTAAAAGCAAATTGATTTTTAATTCAGTTAAGGCATAGTTCATTTGCACGTTTAGTTTACAAGGTCTCTCACTCCCCAAGAACAGATGAAGACCCACAACAAACACATGTATTGCTTACACTCACATGAAAACCAACAGAACCTTACACTAACATATGAGGTCACATTGGCCCAATTCTTTGAAGGACTGTAACCTAATCAACCATTAACATAAAAAAAACAGGCTATATTTTGCGTTAACTTTGTTTTCACCTACTGTATGTTTACCAACTAACAAAAACGTAAAAGCATGCCCACATTACTGATGTTTACATTTATTACCCCATATTAAAATATTTTCATTAACATTATAAAATAATCTTTAGAGAAGCATTTAGAAAATGCTTTACTAATTCACCTCAATTGAGATGAAACATCTAATTTGCACTACATCCAAGGAAATTACACTCTCTGATGCTGTAGAGACTTAGAGAACTACATTAACAAGTACAGTCTATCAATGGTTATCGGCACTGTGGCTTTTGACTGCTCACTAAGAACCACAGTGCATAAATTACTTCACCTGTCAGACAGCTCAAAGTAACACAGGCACAAAGTTTGAATGGTTGAGACTCTCCCTATTTTAAATAACTTTTTCCAGTGAGAGAAAAGAGAGGGCAGTGCAAAGGAGAAGAACTAGATAGGACTGTCTATCATGTATTCAAATATCATAAAGCCTATCTGAATTATATCAGAAAATTAAACAACTCACATCTTCAATGAAGCCTAACATACATTTCCAAAGACACTCAGTAAAACTCCGTAAAAGTAAAAATGAAAAAGTTATCTAAATAAAAAAGACGCACTTCAAAACTGCCTAGAAAAACTATAATGTGGTGATTGTTTTGCAAAACATTTGGTTTGATCAAGCCAACAGGACTACTGACATCACACAAATAATTCAACTTTCTAAATTATTTACACAGTAATTTTAAGTCAAAATGACAGCATTATTAGAGAGAACACAGCAAAATGAGCAAGTGGTCCATGTAGCTCGAGATCTTATCTCAGCAAACATGGCATGCCAGATGTTTCATAGAAAGAAGCTACTTTCATCACAAACCATCATGAATCCAGATCTGCAAATGTATCCATGTAGGTGCACACCACTGAATCCCTCTGAATTCAACAGGGTCCGCTCTGCCATGCAGATCCCTCTCTTTACAGGACACACAACATACAACTGGATAAAAATTTATATAAAAGTTGATAGGCCTCATTTTGTTTGGCTTTCTTTGCAAAGTCATTACAATAGTGAGGCCAAGATTATAGTCATACTTGAGACTCAAGAAAAAAAAAAAATTTTCCAAGGGTAATCACTCAGCAGCTCATTAAAATCTAGCTCTGTAAGAAACCTGAGGTTATCTTCTTCAACAAGGATAAACAAGGCTCTTTTTACAAAATTATCATTAGAGCATTTCTTCTTTCCCTACAACCAAATCCCCCTCTAAACCTTCTAGGTTAAAGCTAAACAAACGTTAACCTAGCAGACATACATGCGTATATGCAGTCTTATTACTGCACATGTAAGGAGGTGAACTCAGCTGGGAAACAGTTCACAGCAAACTTAGGTTATGTGACAAGCAACAGTGAGTAAAGCAGTAATTAAAAAAATAAAACAAAACAAAACAAAAAAACACCAGAAAACAAAACCACTAAAACCCAATCCACCCCAAAACCAGCAACCTTGACAGTTTATTTCAGAATGGCCTAAGTAAATCACAGAGATTATGATAAAACAGACATCTGTAAAGATTCTTCATTTTAACTGTTTATCAACTTTTTTCCTAAATTCCAAACAAATAAAAAACCACTTCCAATTATTTGTATGTAATCATTTACATATATTTTCAGCATCTATATTTTAAATTATGTCAATACCAGCATGTTAATAATAAAAATAACTTTTGTCCATCTGATTCTAAATTAAAAAGTAGTATATTATTAAAAATTAATAGTCATTAGAAGGCTAAATTAACATTAATTGTGTTAACTGTCACAGCATATAAATGTTTTCAAAATATGGATATAAACACAAATGACATACAACCTTCTACTGCAAAAAGTTAGGCCATTCAAACACTTATAAAATATGGAAATAAAAAGGAAACGTTAAAAACAACAAAAAAAACCCTATCATTTTGCAAATTGTATGCAAAATCTTGTCAAGTAACACAGTCCAACAGAAAAATTCAAAAAGCAAAAAACTGCTTACTATGATCCAACAAATCTTCAGCAACACCATCTCAATATTATGTATAGAGGGGGCGGGGAAAAAAAAAAAAAACCACAAAAAACAAACAAAAAAAAAAAAAAACCCCAAACCACCAGAGAAGAACATTCTGAAAGTGAGCTTCCCACTTTGTTCCTAGGCCTGCTAGCAATCATAAACTTTGCAAAAGCTATTAACAATAGTAATTTCTTTTCTTAGTCTGGATCTTAAAGCAATCATATGTCACCACCAAAAAAAAAAAGGAAAATTCAGTAACTACAGATATCTGACTAAGGTTTCCAGACATCATTGTAACTCAATAACTGCTCCACTGTGCTATGAACTCTACAGCTTCAAGCTGGAAGTCAATCTAGGACAACCAATAGAAAGTGCACCTGTACAATTACTGCATCTCCTAATTCAGAAGGCCAAACTAGAGGCAGATAAAGCTTGTGTGTACTCAGATCACCAAAACAGAAGTCCAAAAGCCCGCACATCTTTCATAAATATTACATATCTATATTATCATTAATTGCAATGAAAAATATTATTTTTAGAATTCAGAAACAGAAAAGTACATTCCTTAACTGACACACATAAAACTTTATTCTAAATTAAATATAATTGTATATATATAGCATTTGAAACCACTACATATGCAATGATTTTAAAATCTTTCACACAGACAATATTCACCAAAAGTTAATAAAAATTATTTTTTTTGAAAAGTCACCTAGTAACTGAACAGTAACACACACAGTAATTTAAAATATTCAACATGAACTCCATGCTACATTAAGAAATAATCTGCACCACAAAAAATAGCCTGTATCATTTCAAGGAATATAATCTTATTTTTTAAAACTGCAGAAATCCACTATTTTTCAAGCAACAACAACAAAAAATATTTAGCTCTCTGTATTCTAAACCTGAAAATAATGTATGTTGCTAGTAATTGATAGCAACAGCATTTATCCAAAGCAGTCTACCTTCCTGCAGATGCATTTTCATTCAATATCTGACCCCACTGAGCAGTAAACAAGTTTACATACACCAACACATTTCAGTGCTCCAAAAATTAACCCAAGTTTCTCTAACTACAATAACATGATCTCATAGTAACAGTCCTTCAGTACTACCGTTCTAAAAAAATCCATAAAAATGGCTCTGACATATATTGTTTATATACTTGGGATCCCTTCAAAGTTTAAGGCTTGCAGATGCAAAACACAAATAAAATAACTACAAAACAGAATTACCTTTAACTGACCACTGCACCAGACCAGTAAGGAATTACAAGTTCTTTCTGCTTTATTTTATAGCATTTTTAAAGAGTAGGGGTATTATTTTTTTTTTATGGCACACACTGAAAACCAAATATAATCCCACACTCAAAAATACTACTGCAACAGCTTGATAGCACTCACCGCAAGTAATACTGTTTTAAAGCGAAAGCAGCGTTAGAACAACTTCTGGGAAAGTTAAACTCCTCTACAATTTCTCCCCACTGATTCTTCTCTGATACCTGTCAAAAAAAAAAAAAAACAACACACAAGGCCGAGATACACAACGTACACACGAACACCTCGTAGACAGCAAACATCACCAAAAAACACAAGCTGCCACAAAGCAAATAGATAAATATATATAAAGAAATAAACACGAATGTATATGGGATTTAGGACTGTGTATTTTAGTGACAGTCGGTGGCATTTCCCCCACGGGAATAATCCCGCTTCTCGCCGGTATTTTACTCCCTTTATTTTTTAATACAAGCATTATTTTTTTCCGAGGGGGGCGGCCGGGAGGGTTTGTATTGTTTTGGGGTTTGTTTGTTTTTGTTTTTACTGCCTGGACAATAACCAATCGGGAGTCCCTCTGTCGCCCCCTTTTAAATCCTACCGCGGTCCGTTAAAAACCCAAAGAAGTTTAAAATCCGGCGGGGCAGCCTTGGCGGGGGCGCCCCCTGGCCTGCGGGGCGCGGGGGCGCCCTCCCGGGGGGTCCCCCCCAGCCGGAGCCACAGCCGGAGAGAGGCCTTTCTTTTGAGGCCTACATTTCTGTCCCTAGCCTTGAAGCCTAAAGATGGCTATTTGATTACACACCGTCTTGGGTGCCCCTTTTGTTATTTTTCTCCGGGAAGGGCTCGGTGGGCAGCGCCCGGCCCCCCCCGGCTGCGAGGATCGTTTCCTAGCCCATGCTCCGTGCCGATTATCGATGTTAAACATGCCCGCTAATTTTGAGTTGCACTAAAACTGCACTCAGACTCTCTCCTCTCTGTCTCTCCCTCTGTGAGAGAGAGAGAGAGAGAGAGACACACACAGAGCTGCCACCACAACCGAAAGAAACTGCCTCTCGCCGACCGGAGCTCTCTGCTCCCTCCTCGCTTTCTCCCGGGGAAGGGGGGCAGGGGCGAGGGGCTCCGGGGGAGGCACGGGCGGGGTGTGCGCCGTACCCCCGGATCCCCCTTCATCGCTCCGCCGACAAGGCCAAGCCACCAACCTGCCTGTCTGCTCGCTTCCTTCTTCCACCCCCCACCTTCTCTAACCGGCTTTAAATAGGACGGTTCCCGGCCACCCCGGCTCCCCCCGCCGCCCCCGGGGGTCAGAGGAGACTTTTGGGAAGAGGTTAGTGGGAGGGAAAGCCAAATTAAAACTTCCACTCACCTTCCCAAATCCGCCTAAAGTGGTGACTCTGGTATAGAGAGCGTGAAGATCCAGCTCCTTCCCACCCACCACGGGGATCTTCTTAAAAGGAGACCTGCCAAAGGAGATACACACAAAACACCACAACTTGTCAGCTCTGCCCCCTTTTCTCCCCTCGCTGGGGCTGCCGTGTCCTTCAGGGAAGGGGCTGGAAGTTGGATCTGGTCGGTTTAAAAGCCTCCCCCCCTCCCGTTCCATCTCCCCATTTTCCTCACCCTCTGCTGTGGTGAAACTGCCGCAGCTCGTCCAGGAAAGCGAGTCCCTTTCTCCGCTGGTCTGCGTGGTTTTTACCCGTTGAATTTGCCATTTTTGTATTAAAAAAAGGTCCTCGTAAAAAAAAAAAAAATCCAATTTGAAAAAAAAAAAAAAAAAAAAA
>WHYT01014858.1:80668-99656 GCA_009806455.1 Tetrax tetrax | reverse complement strand
AAAAAAAAAAAAAAAGAAAAAAAAAAGAAGAATTAAAAAAGGAAGGGGAGAGAACACAGCCGGTTTCAACTTTGGCGTGCACAGTAAGACTGACACATTTCACAAACATTGCAAAAATATAATCCCAAAAGTGGACAGCACTTCAGAGTAAGATATAGATACAATATTACCTGTTGTCTGAAATGACATTTGTTGTCATTTGAACCCATGTTGACTTTTAAAGAGGTTTCTTATGGGAGTATAGAGTCTCCCACTTACATATGTCTGATGCAGGAAATCATGCTTACGCAGAAGACTGCAGCATAACTTGGTCCTGAGGATCTGTCACAAATTCCTCCCTCCCTTATACCTGTGTTTCCTTTATGGAGTGCAAGAACTGGCTGGTATATTTTCTGAACTGCAGTCTGCATCTCTGTGACTGTTTAGCTACTTTGCTGCTTGCCCTTTTTGCAGTTATTTTTCAGGTGTAAAATTAGAAGAAACTCCTCAGTTATTTCTGAATGGCACAATGAACTTAGGTCAAAATGTTCCTTTTTTAAGAGCTGCTTTGTAACGTGTGTAGATTTAATATCTTTGCAGAAGCAACAAAAGTAAAAACATATTATATGCTTATGTTTGATTTTGAACAGAAGAATTAAGGTAAACAAGAGAAAGAAACTAAAAAGATGAGTTGCAAGTGAACTATTTCAAAATTATGTGGAGACTGTTTGAATATACCGTATTAGAGGCCCAGAGTAAATACATAGTACCTATCAGAGAAGACTTTGAAACAGCTGCCGAAAGCTAAAATGGCTGAACAATACTGTGAATGCAAATACAAACTAAAGTTAAATCACAGTGACGTTAAACTAAGAGTGTGCAGAAAAACTTGCAAGAATTGTGTGAAGAGCCTCTTTGAAATAATGTCAGATCCAGCAAGTCTTAAGAGAGTCTGTAAGACAAGCCAGAAATGACTCAAATATTTTCAAGAGTCTTCAGTGAGTTCAGATTCATCCATGTTCATTATGAAGTGGTTGGCAGGATTCTTACGCCAGCCTTTACAGCAGATGAAGCATTGGTGAAAGAAATCACAGAAAGACTGACAGAATAAATAGCAATAAATCTTCAAAACTCTGTATTCTTCCTCCTGCTAAAGGTGATTGCCAGACTACTGGCTGTGGTGTGTAACCATGCTAAAATGTGCCTCTGTACTAGAGTACTGTTACTGCTGTCTCTCTTTCTGTAACATCTTTCATGTGCCTTTCCAGTGCCATATGATAAACAGCTCCAAGGCAGTAGAGATGTTTATCTGAAGAATTTTAGTGAGAGTCTTGTTCACTGGTAAATGTGGATGTAAGGCACTAAACAGGTAAGCTAAAGCTACTGAATAATGTTTTATACGATCAGTTTGACTTTTTTTTCATGTGATGTGGTTTCAAATCCCTATTTGCTCTTGCCCTCAGAGATTTCTGTATTACCAAAATGTTTACAAAACCTGTGAATGTGTTTATGGTTGTATCACAATCTCATCTGCTGTCGTAGGAAGCTATTATTATTATTGTGTGGTGTCTTTTTGTGATGGTCACATTTTCTTTCTGGGTTCAAGAGTCCCAGGCCCACTGGGTTTTGGCAGCCCGTCTGCTAAAATCCAATATTACTCAGATTTTCAGGGATCTAAAAGAGCCTGCTAGATACAGCTTGAATATATGAATGTTCTTTCTTACCTGTTAACATAAAAACACTTGTAGTGTAGCCTGAGAAACCGTTTTAATGTGCAGTTATGAAGAAATACCTAACTGTGATGTTGAAGCATAAATATTTCAAAGTAAACTTAGTACTTAGGGTACAGTCTTATTCTTGATATTTTTATTTGGTACATCAGTTAAGAAATGCTTTTCAAAGATGTTGCAAGTTGGTGATGTACTTTTCTTGCCTTGTCTTCATTGTTTCCAGATCAGTGTTGTAACTCGTATTTTACAATAGACTAAATATGAACATTTTGTTAAAATCTCACATCGTTAACTACTGTGCAATAAAAGTTGATGAGAACATTTTTATACCAGTACTCCATTACTGAAGGTAATTATTATTACCTCTGTTGAACTGACTTGTTTCCAGCAGAGGCCTCATTGTATTTGATGAGCAGGATTTTTAGACATTATTATATATATAGATGAATGTTAGAAAAACAGGATAATAGCATGAATAATATGACAGCTGATCCTGTCTTAATAACACAGTATTGTCTCTTTGTTACACAGACTGCAACTGCACTTTGTCCATCAGGCTTGATAATACTCATCAGTCCAATTTTCTGGCCGCAGTAGCACTGAATGTTTGGAAAGAAAGGACTGTGGTCCTGCAGATCAAAGCAGGATGATAATTCCAGTTGTACACGAGGTGGCCCTTTCAGAGGCCAAATGTGCACAGACCTCCGTGGCGTGCCCTGTGGTAACACATTAATTAGAGTGACTAATGTTGTCCATTCTTTGGCAGTTTGCTGTTGTCTTCCAGCTTGTCTGTTCTGTGTTTACCTGTGCCGCCTTCCAAATCACCTCAGTGTTACATCTGAATTGGTTTTTGTTTTGGTTTTTTTTTAGATAATATCTGTGGCTTGACCTTGCTTTTATTTCCTGGCAGATGCATTTTCCCTGGCGCTAGAAGTAATATTCCTTGATTTCAACGGTTTTACACCCAGAGTGAATTTTTGAATGTGGCTCCATCCATATATTGTCTTTTTTGTGTTAAGATGTGTCCAGTTAATACTTCCTGGTGAATAAGTATCACAGACTATGCTTGAAATTTATTTCTTATTTTCTAGCAAGTGATAAAGATGAAAATATGCCTCCCTGTTTTGTCACAGGCCAACACACTTTATCTCTTTTCCCTTTCAGAATGGAAGCAGTGTTTAATAGAAATAATTAGAGAAAGTAAATTTTTTTTAAAAGGACAGGTGTTTCCTAAATTTCTCAGTCATCTCACAGTTTATTAATAGAATCACAAAATCATAGTCCATGCTTAACACCACAAGATGCCTGCCTGTCACTCACAGGCAGTTGTCCAGGCTGCAGATTAACTGTGTATCAGGGTAGAAGCCTCTGACTGGTTCCCTGCACCCAGCTTTGTGCTGTCAAAAATACCATGGCTCCATCTGAGCCGGCTCCATGCTGCTTCTAGCACTTTGGGAGCAGTTATCTGCCTTCTGGCTTGCCTGCAGAATTGTTGTGGTTATCTGGATGTGACACGTAGGTCAGTGGAGGACACATGTTCTAAAGCTACGTAATGACCTTTGCCCCCCACCTCAGCCATTGTTTTTGACTGCTTTTATAATTTAAATATATTCTGTATAATTGACTTTTCTTTTCTCTACTTGGGCTCTCAACATCTTTCTCCCTTATTTCAGATAAACTGAGAGTTGATGGTGTCATGTCACAGAAATGTTGATGAGAGAACTATTTTTTGCTAATTCTGGATTAGACTATTTATTTTAAAGCCATTATGCGATGTGATTCATTTCTGCTATTTTCAGAGGAGTGTTTTGATTTTGAAATGAGCACCTGTGGAAAAGCATGCATCTATAATGTAACCTGTTCTTTTTGTCTTGGCTTATTTCACTGTGGGGCACAGAGAAAGCATATAAAATGAAAACAATTTTTTTTAAAAAAGTGGGAGTTATATAGAACAAAACACTTTCACACATACATATTCTCTCTCTCATTTCACTCAGCTTCTCTCTTGGTTACATAGAAAGCTAATGCTACCAAGTTATGTGCAGGAGAAGACATGATTTAAATAATCTCTTCAAAGATCCTACGTAGAATCTACCACATGAAAGTTGTATATTCATGAATGATGAATGCAAAGGGAGACAAGTTGCAATAATCAGAGACTGTCGGTCTGATAAAAGCTGGATCTAGAGGAGGGTGGTATAGTATCTTTGGTTATTAGGAGAAAGAAGAGGACTGAAGCCAGTGTGTGTATAGAGGGAAGCTGTAAGGAAGATGCTTAAGCAGGACTGTCCTCAAGCAAATACAATTCAGAAAAGGATTTGATATGTGTATGGCTGAGTGAAGCTTATAGCAAGTTGCACTGTTCCAAGTAAGGACTGTAATGATTTTGCCTTTTGCTGTATGGAAAATAACGGTGTTTCTAATTGGTCTCTGTTTTGTTTCCCTTCACCGAGATTTTGATTTCTTCCTCACTCTTATCTCTTCTTGCTGTTGCAGCTTGTGTGCTTTAAATTTCCTGCCACACGAATATTCTTTATGCTAATGTTTTTTTTGCTTCCTTGTAGAAATTGTTTCCCTAGTCTTGTATCCGTCTTTTGAGTCTATAAAGAGTGTATTGCGCATATTTTTAAAGTAACTGTGTAATATTTATGAATGCAGACAGAACTCTCACTTGTATAATAGAATTGTGTAACTTAAGCAAAGAGCACATACAGTGCTCAAAAACCTCCAGGTAATAACATCTCCAAATAGTCTGTGTTGCTTGTACTAAATTATCCATCAGGAGTGCATTCTTATGAATAGAGTTTAGCCAGTTTGATTGTACACTGTATATTCCCTCTGGGAAGAAAAATCGAGGAGATTGCTACTTGCTGTGGACTCTCCTAATTTTTTGATGAATAATTTTTTCGCACTGAAGAACTTTCATGTTAGGTTTTTTCCATTTACATTTCTCCTGTCGTAGCATTTGGATTTTCTTGTTGCGAAGTGGGACTCTGCTAGGCACACTACCCTCTCCCCTCCACCGCTGGGCTTGGGTTATTCCTGTTACCAGACTGAGGACTTCTGTCCCCAGCTGTCCAGACTACATTCTTACCTTTTACTCTCCATCTGCCAGGGGTACCACTCCCACGTGTGACTCTCCACATAAGGGATGTTTGCTTAGTGATCAGAGCACTTGAAAAGGACTGATCTTAAGTTACCCCCTCCAGGTCCATTTGTATTGCACGGAGACCCAGAGAAGGATCTGTTTGCTATTCTGTGTTTCAGACCAGAGAAATTTAAATTGAGCTTTAACTTGTTAGATGGAGGTACATTAGTGTTGGAAGCTGGAGTTCTGACCTGGGTATAGCAATGCGACACAAACCTATTCACAAAGCTTTTTCTGGTAAAATTATTTGCTGTGATTTTGCCAAATATATGTATACACATTGAGGTACTGTCTTTGTTCAATGTTTGTTCTATGTCTAGCTACGCGCTTGTTGAGAAAAATGAGAAATGACTGTAAACAAAGGTAGACTTTGAACTTCATCTCCCATTTCTTTGATCACTAGGGGTAGCTGTTCTTCGGCATTCCCTTTATTGGGAAAGTTACCTTAAGCTCTGTGTGGATCTGGCAAGAAATTATTAGTTGACATGACACAGTAACAAGTGTCACTGTACTTCTAGAGCCACGTCATATGAAAGATATATTAGAGAGTCTGAGTAGTTACTTAATGACAAGGTGTAGTTTTAAAAAGCTTTTGACCTGTCCAAGTTTTATTTAAGTTATAAACAGTAAGAGAGAAAGAATCTAAGCAGACTCTTGTAGCAGAATCTGAAAATGTTTACAGCTTTTATATTGTTAAACTACAAGGAGGACTTAGATATTTTGAAGGTTAAAAAAAGAGAAGTTTTTCTTTAGCATAGCATTTTGCAGTCTGCAGAGAGGAAATGAAGTTTGTCAAAACTTACTGATCTTGATTTGCAATTGAATCAAGTTGTCATCCTTGAGCCTTGGGTGAATGAGTTTTTGGAGTCAGCAAAAATGAGTAAGAAAGGCTTTAATTTTCTTCTGGCACATGTTCAAAAACTGCAGAGATTTTTGGAATGTGCTGTTGGATCTGTCGTGAATGGTCTAAGAACTTGTAAAGGTTAAATGCCTTATGAGGTCACAGATGGTACCTAGCATGCTCTGTATGAACCGCCAGCTTTTAGAGTTTCAGTCTGAGTCTTCTGTGCTGGGTTCCATCACTTTGCAGTACATGTGCTAATAAAAGGAATAAATTTAAAAGCATTTTTCAGTTTAGCAACTTTTTATATTAGTTTAAATAAAAATTCCAGGAGTGGTACCAATGTTGTCTGTGCTCTAAATAAGTCCATGTTGTCCACATGTAAAATTTCAAACATTTACTGGCTTATTAATCAGTGTGTTGAATTAGACTTTTGTCTCATTTAAATATAGATTAAAAATCTTATAACAATTTGACTGTATTAACAGTGCATATCATTATGCAGTAAGGAGTATGACCTACATTTTGTGAAAGGTATGTTGTAGTCGGTGAGACTCAGAGGACGCTAATTGAACTGCTTCTGTAATAGCAGAGACATATTTGGACGAAAGATTTTCTTTCTTGAACTTCAGTTTCTCTTTCCAAAGGTTGGAAAAAAACCTACTTGGTAAAGTCCCGCTTTGCAATTCCCCATTGCTGCCCAATAAGTCAACATTAAACCTGTTGAAAATTACAGACATTGTTTGCAGACCTCCTTGTGTTAGCCTTCCCCATCTGACTTGTTCATGCTCAACTTTCCATTTTCCATTACTAAAATTATTCCCTAAGTGGGAAGCTGTTAGTTTTCTGCCTCAGACTCCGGAGTCGGTCAATGCCTTCATTTTATGGCAAAGTCTCTCCCTATCACGCTTGAAGTGGATGAGGAACTAGCTTCTAAGTGACAACATGTTTTTTAATTCTATTTAGTACTTTATAAATTCAGAGATGGCAGTGTTGCCTGGAACAACCTCGGAAATTTATAGTTAGCAAGAACTGGCAATTCTTGTCATTCTCTGCCTTATGTTGAGTGTTCTGTAGGATTGATGCTGGACTCCAGTTGCTTGATTTTTTTGTCTTCACTGTTTTCCATCATAGATCATTTAGAGCCTCTGAGTATATGGCTCTTTGGTATTTCAATTATATATGAAAGTGAAAGCAAAACATTGTTTGTGGTTCTTAGCAGCTTATTCTTATTTTCTGCTTTAGCTTTATCAACAAAGTTGCCTATGGTGTATTTAGATTCACCAGCTCTTTCAACTAATGCATTGAATCTTTCAGCTTTGTTGTCATGTTTTTATTTAGGCGCAGGTTAGAGGTAAAATTTAAGTGTGTTTATCTTTCAAAATGATATTGGATGCCATTAGGTAGGATCATGTTTTAGTGGATGAAATCTGTTAAAAGCATAGCACTTGTGTGTTGCACACTTCACAACATAGTGATTGCTAATGAACTAATGTTAAAGCAGTTAATAATGTTAAATTTAAAGTGCAACACTCAGCAAATGCCATAACTAATATATAGAGTGATAAGTGGTTAAAATATTTTGCATATCATGGGATCTTTTTTTCTTTGTTGTATAAGAAATAAGCTAATATTATTCTGTGTATTTCACTTAGCCTATTTGATCCACCCTATGCACATAATTTCTGGTATCACTTGAGTTGTGATTGCTGCTTACTGCAAAACCAGTAACAAGGCAAATGTGGCTATGAGCATAATTTTTTGAGCTTTTGTGGAGTGTTTATGTACTTACATATTCTAAACAAAACCTGTACTTTAGAACGGGTTTGGATCGTCTCCTCTGGGCGGTGTAAATCAGACTTAGCTCCTGTGCCCTGTAGCTCGTTCTCCTGTTCTCCTCTCTTGACCACTCAGTGGGCGCAAGCAGTTGCCCTGAGAGGGTTGATGGGATTCTCCAAAGCAGGAGAATCTTTTAGTTGGTACCTGCTCTGCTACCATAGGCTTAATGTCCTTAGGCAAGGAGTAGTAGTGTGCAAGGATCATGGCATGTCATTTACTGCCACCTTCTGACTTCAGCCAGTGGCATGGTTCTCTATGGCTTTCTTTAATTGCCAAGTTTCATTAGACGGTGTGCGAGGATCCAGGTCTTTCTGAACCTGGATTAGCAGAAAGATAATCTGGAAGCATTTTAGCTCTTCTTACCCAAGTTCCTGCACTCAGCCTGGCTTAACGAAGCACCAAGATTGAAGACTTTCCTAAGAAGAGCCTTCAACTCGGTCACTTTCATGTGGGAGAGTTTTGTTTGGTTTTTGTTTTTTTCATCTCACTGCCCTGGTGATACCCATGTTCAGTGTATGTCTGTAGTAGCAGTTATGTGTTAGTTCCCATCTGAGGTTTCCTGAGTTCCTGAGTGTAGTAAAAATGTCCTGATATTTAATTTGCTGTTGTTATGGATAAGCATAAAGTAGTGTATCAGTAATCCTTTAAAAAAAAAAAACAAAAACAATCATGAGCTTGAGTTTGATAATCTTAAACAAGCAAAACCAAGCAGAACCCTGGTTCTGCAAACTCATTTCAAAGTACCCTTCTCACTCATGCTGTGTGAGTAGGAAACAAGAACTCTTCCATAATTTATCATTTAATTTCTCATTTGTAATTACAGAACAAATCTTACCTGGAATATTTACTCTGTCTTTTCTGCTTAGCTTTCCCATTCTCTTTTTTATGATTTTGATTTTATTCTTATTAACATTCTTCATAGACACACTGTCACATCAGATTTGCTCTTTATGTATATGATTTGCTACAGCATCCATTTTCTCTTATGCTATCAGCACAATCTGTCATAAAGCCTTTTCATGTACAGTTTCTCTTATATTTTCTTGGATCCCATTAATGTGGATCTGTTCAATTATTATTTTAGCTGTTTTTAATACATAATACTGTCATTTGATTGTGGAAGTGTTTTGTCTACATTGGAACACATACTCTAGTTAAAAATGAACATATACAGCAGTTAATATCATTGAAAGACATTTAAATGTGTACCTTCAGTGTGATAAATCTAAGTACTGTGATAAAGGAGATATCCACAAATGTTTGTTTTTAGGCAGTGCGTCTTGTGGCAGTTTGGAAGCATAGCAGACTGAAGTGTATTTTGATTAAGTGGTGTATTTTAAAGTATGTTTATTTACATACCAAAGATGATGCCGAACTGAAGTAATGCTTTCAGCACTGAGTTTTTCAATATGTTTTATACTTTCATAAACAGTTGATATTTGAACCGATTCAACTTCCTCTCCCCCCAAACAGGCGTATAATTTTCCTGATTATTTTAGAATAGGGATGCAGGAATATCTTCTGGTGCAACAAGTGTTGGAGTGGGAGGGATTACAGAAGAAAGCTTACTTTCTGGCATACTGTTCATAGTACAATAGCAACTATTTTATTAATAAAAGCCTGAAGTAAGATAAATATATCTAGTAAGTATCAACATTATCTTCATTCTCAGAGTCTTAATCACAGTTTTACTATATGCTAAACTGCCTTTCCACAACATTTATTAACATTATTTTTCATGGTAAATGTGAGTATTTATGTTTCAAATTAATAGAAGATTTATTTTTCTTTGATTTGCAATGCTTGAACAGGTGGCTTTCAAATATGGTAAGTTGTCAGGTTAGTCACTCCGTTTTCCACATTTGTTGTTTTCAGATTTCCATCAGATCAGCATGCAGTATTGGCAGTCCTTTTAGTCCAAAGAGTGTTTATAAAGTAAATCAGATGCAGTCTGACATATTGGTTTCTGTATTTATATTTGCATATGTGAGTATGCAAATCTGTGTGTGTGATTGTGAGTATTCACAATCTGTGTGAATAATTTCTCTATGTGTATCATCCAATGCACAGATATATAGTTAATAGCAACAGAACTTGGAGCAGCAGGGAGATGGTGGATTTAAGATTCTTCTTCACACCTATCATGTCCCATCAGCAGGACACATACTAGCACCATCTTTAAATGCGTGCTTGAATACTATATTTCCTCCACATGAATCATAGAATCATAGAATAGTTTGGGTTGGAAAGGACCTGTAAAGGTCATCTATTCCAACCCCCCTGCAAAAATGATGTTTCATACACTACATAGAGTCAATGAGCAGTCCCTTTCTGAAGTTTTTCAATTTACTGGTGCTTACTATTGGCAGATCTTTGTGTCCAGCTGTTTCCGAGAATGCTAAGTGGCAAGCTGTAGCTGGGCCTGCTAGTAAACTGCTGAAAGGAGCCATCCTGCAATAGTCAGTGTGTTGTAAGAGTCCTCAAAAACTTCTGTGGCTGGGCTGAGATTGTAACTCTAGATGGCTGCTCTGTTGCCACCTAGAGCTCCATCGTCCCTTTTCTTAAATACTACAGCATCTTTGAAGAGTCAGGAGATTATGTGGCTTTTGGCAAGGTAATGCTACCATCAGTAATTGCATGCGAAACTATCTGCCAGTTAATAAATGAAAATGGTAACTAACTCCTGTTAGAATATATACAAGGACTTGCAAACAGTAAAGAAGACTTCCTTACCAACAAACTATTCCTTGAAGTTTTCAATCTGTTGACTTTTCACTTTCACCTGTCTTTTCTTATCGTTCTTTATGTGCCAGTTGTGTGGTTGAGAATGAACTGAACTAGTGGTGTTTATTCTGAACTACATACTCTTGAGGTCCAAGAGCAAACACTCTGTAGATATTATAAGGAAAAATTTCAAATACTGTGTAGTGGTGCATGAATGTGCCCATATTTAGAGTTTGCAAACAGACAGCATATCTTTTAAGACCCTGGTTACAGCTTATTATAACACAACCTAATATTTCTTTAATATAAATGCATATAAATTTATGTGTATATTACAAATGAACAATATTTACAATGATCCTACTTAACCTTTTGTTTGTAATCTTTATGTTTTAACATTCTTTAAACTTTGTGTATAATTCAGTAACACATTTATAGAAAGATTTTATTTTGTAATTTTATTGATGTCTTGATAAGACTAAGTAGCATACTTTTAAAATAAGTTATCCTCCACTGAAGACCTAATTTGAATCTGTTAGGGGTTTTTTTTGCAGTGATAGCCCATGAAACTAGCCCATGTCGCTGGGTATTCAGACGCCTTGCCTGGTTCTACTTCAAGTGAGGTAACTAGTGTCATTACAAAATGCTGTCGCCAGATTGCCAACCATTCACTTCCCTTGTACAGAGCATCTGTTACCATTGCTGCATTATGTATGGCTACCTACAAGTACGAACACTACTGTTACAATCGACAGGCCGTACCTCTACAGGGGAGTCTGCATGACTTACCTTCTATAGCCACAAGTCACCATGCTTCTTGAATCTTTTCTTCTACCTCTGTATTAATAGTTCTCCTTGAGCTTTCTGCTGCTATGAAGGACTTCCCATTACCCTTTACTTGATCTTCCCTGCTGCCTGTCATTTAAAAGCTTACTCAGTACAATTAATGATGCATCAGCAGAGGATTTTAACTTACACACATATCTCTTAAACCTTCAATGACTCTTTTGCTCCTAGCCGTACCCAAAATAATTCCTTGTTGCTTTTCTACTGATTCTGTTCTAGTTAGATACTTTTATTTCCTTTCCTTTTTTGCTATACTCTTTCATGGAGATGCTGACAATTGTATGCAAATTTAGGTCAATTTATAGTACCTTAATTCTTTGGCTAATTAGGGATGTAAATAGTTAAAAAAACATGAAACTTGGAAATCTGAATTTAGACAAAAATTCTCTACAATATTTAAACTAAAAGTCCTGCAGAAAAAGAACTTCCAACATAAATTATGATCGCTTCATTAGAATGTCAAAAATGTTGCATGCTGAGTTTGAATTTTTCCACAGGTATATTTGGGGCTTTTTTTTCTGTGTAAAAATAAATAAGGAAAAAATCATAGAGAATTTCCGCATAAAACTGCAGTGGAATATGCTCAGAATAGCAGACTTTTTGATCTCATGCAGGATTCTGCAAATCCCTGCCCTGTAGGAGACTAGTTTTCAGTTGTCTTCCCTGCATGCCATCACATAGAGCCTCACTTGCTCTGTTTGTTAGCTGCTATATTTAACAAATTGCTTTTTTTTTTTTTTTCTTCCTCTCCTGTAGCACAGAAACCCAGGATCTTAAAACTTGTACTGAGAGTGTAGACCAACAGCCACAGTAATGCTCCAGTTTCTCACTGTCCAAATCAATCTGCTAAATAAATGGCTATGCAATGGCTCTTTCCTGGCACTCGTCAGCGTAAAAGGATCGCTCAAGTGCTCCTTTATCAATCTCTTTCATGTTCTTTCCCCCATAGGTGCTAACAGCAGAAACTCTCTGAAGTACAATAGATTTTCTCTAGTTAACAATAGTGATTTTTTTAAAATAACATTTGAGTATTGAAAACATTTAGTCATGAGCTTCTGGGAATAACACCTTGGAGTCATTTCATTGTGTTGCTATAAATAATGGTATGTTTTATTCAGGAGTGACTGATAGTACTGAATTCACTCGGTTAAGTGATTGCATCAACTATTATTTGCTCTGACAATCCCCAAAACATTATATGTTGCTACCTCTTATCTTGTAGTCCTCTGTATAGACAAGGCATGTGTAAAGGAATTAATACAATCTGGATTAATTATCTCTGCAGGATGCTGATGAGCGTTTAGCTGAAGTATTTGTAAATTTGAGAGCTAAATGTTTAAACTGCTTGTCTTAGTCCTCTCCCCAAAAGCTGGATTTTCATTCACTGCACATTCTTAAGTGACTCCTAGCCTCCTAGATTCACGTGATAAATTAAATTACAAGTGTAATTTCCTTTGTTTATGGACATGTGCATAGCTGAAAGCTCAGATCAAGGTAATTGGGGAAATCTATCTTCATTACCCATCCATGGTGATACAAAAGTATACTGATTTCCACTAAAAGAAATATCATCGCGTGTCTGTTCAGTAAGTGATCATGAATAGGATCTTAGAGGTTAACTCAGAGTAATAAATATGTCAACATAGCAAACTTCAGAAAGGAAAAAAGAAACAGCCTTCTTACTGTTCTGGCTTCCTTCTCTCTTGACATTACTCTTTGATATAATGGGAATATAAGGAGAAAGTGTGATGTTATTGGATGGTATGAAGTGGCTATGAGCACTTGAAAGAGATCTTTTTGTCACAAATTTATTTATAATTACTTTTATGTTTTTTTTTTTTTTTTAAATGTGTGTGTGTACATAATACTGATTGGTTTGAATGCTGTTACAGTCCTCTTAAGTCTACTGGAATCTATTTATGTAGTGCATAGTGCATTAAAATACCACATCCAAAACCACAGTAAGATTGTTTTTGTTGTCTTGAAAATTGCAGGATGTGCCTTTACTTTGCTGCAGAAATACCACTTTGGAACTTGTACTAGCTCAGTCTGTACCTAGATATGGAAGAATTTGAGTAGCTTAGGGCTGGACGTTTTTCCCTGTTAATGACTCCTTTTGAAGACCATAACTTTTTGATTTAGAGTACAGCTAAGACCTGTAAACAATCTAGGTCAGAACAACTGTCTCAACAACTCTACTATATTTTATTTTGATTTTTTTTTTCTTCTCCATCCTCTTCCTCCTTCTTATAACAGAATATAATTTCCAAGCAATTTATATGATAGTTCATCATTGTGAAGTTTTAGCCTGCTGCTATAGGATGAGCTTTTCTCCAACTAATTTCCTGTTTTCCTGCTGTAAACTGCCAGAACACTTTGGTGAACGGTAGATGGATATTCAATTAAAAACTTGTGTACTAGGAACCTAGAAAATTGCTTCTTAGTAAAAAACAGGTTAACCTTAAGTATGCTTCATGTTGTCAGTTCAATAGTATGGGTATTGCTCTATTTCTAGTTATGTTTGCCTTTCCTTCCTGCATCATCAGTGAATGACAGTAACATCTGTCATATTTCAAATATGAATTGTCTGTGGCTTTTGATTTTTGCATTAGAAAAACTAAGTGATCATTATATTTGCTTTGCAACAGACCAGTTATGATGCATTCACTTCCTGCAACTCTTTTCCCCAAATAAGTAGCAGAAAAACATGGGGTTTTTTTTAGGATCACCTTGGAATCATACTGAATTTTTCTAATATAGCCCATGTGAAAAAGTAAGAGGAGAACTAATATAGTAATATATTTGCCTTATATATCAGAAAGAAATAATAAAAATTGGAAACAGGATGGGTTCCTCCTTCCCTCCGTTAGTTTGCTCACAGTCACTTTCGAGAGAATTTAAGATCCTTATTCTGTTACCAGAGACCAGGGATCCAACTCTGTCCTCTGAGACACCCTGGCTACCCTCCCCAACTTCCGTTGCCTGACACCAGTGTTTCCGAGAGTGGATTAGAACATGCGATATTATACGTATTCCAGCAACATAATTCTTTCTGAGAATTTAGGGTTAATTAGGATCTGAGGAATTCTGCTTTTTTTTGTTGTTGTTTGTTTAATTAAAGCTTTATACATTCTAAATATTTTTCTGTTGTTTTATTAGGCTATTTTATGCATGCTCATTCAGAATTCAATTTGTTTTGCAGTATTAGGAACCAGATATGACTGAATGCTAAAAGAGAGTTATACTGAGAGGCATTAAATTCCAAACTTTTCCTGCATATAGATTGAGAAAGGGTAATTCACACAATGAGGAGAGCCCTCAGTACTCCAATTGATATCGATAGAGGTTGACGTAATTCATTTCTTAGGAGATGCTTCACAGCTCCGTAGGGAGCTGTCCATGTGGCTTGAGGAGGAAAAAAATGGCAATCTCATATTGAAGCTGTTGAGGAGGAAAAAAAAATCTATAATGAGAAACAGTTCCACATGAAAGATTCCTTATTTGCTCAGTTGCATATGATTTTCCATGCTCTTGTTGATTTTTCTTCTTGGCTTTTTTTTTTTTTTTCCTCTTTTTAATATAGGATTACTTGTTTTTCACACAAATAGGTTTTCTTGAGTCAGATGTCTTTAAAAAAAGTGGACTAGGCTTGGTTTCTTAGAGTAGTGTATCTGTGCTGCTGAGTAAATATAGTGATTTTCAACTTAAAATACTTGTGGGTTTTTCATTCTTTGTGTTTCCTATATTAATAGAGAAAGGTAATAAATATACTTGTAAATGAATTTCCTTTTACAGACTTTTGATGTACAGTGAAAATATGCTTTGAAATGCTGTATGAAAATGTCTGGGAGCTTTTGCCTTTTCAAAGGGGTTTTTTGTCTTTAAAATGTCAGAAATGTCAAGTCCTGCCTTGCCTGTCTTCTCAAAGGATTCCTTGCATAGCTTCTAAAATGTCCATTTAAGAGTTTTCTAAGGCATCATTTAATAAAGTGGCACTACTGTGAATCCTGAAACATTTGGGGGGAAAAAAAAATTAGAAAAATGTGCATATGATTGTTCATGTATCTAAATAGTCCTGTCGTTTCAGTGAGGTTATTTGCACTCAAAACATTATTCCTGTCCACTTCCAGGATGGGGAGCAAAGAGGTCTCTTTAAAAGTTTGTTTAAAAGCATGAGGCATACTTGAAAACTAGAACTGTAAACAACTGCCATCCTTTTGTGTTTGAATCTGACACAAACTTGTCCATCAAGATCTATAGCTTTGGAGAAGATAATAGTTTTGGTTTATTTAACTAGACATATGAGCTTCAACAACGGATCTTGTTTTTTACTTGGAAGTTGTACTTTGAGAAGCAAGTTTAAAATTTGAAGGGTAAAATACTGTTTCCATTGATTCTGCATGTAAGGGGAAAATATTCCTAGGGTCTAGTGTTATACAAATTGGGACAAGGAAGTACAAAGAGGTTCTAAACAGTGTTTAAAAGTCTTTGATTTTTGCCTTACGGTTACAAGAGGTTTTGTTCCTACTATGCTGGGAACTGTCGGATTGAGACTGAACAGTAATGGGACTTCAGGGTTTATCAGTCTAAAATGAGACCAGAAAGAAAATGTACTTGAGACATCTCTTCTTTATATTAGATTGAACTAGATGCATTTGGGTACAAAGAGCTGTTTGGTGAGAAGACAGCTGAGGCTTGACTTTCATGTTCTGGTAGTTGTATACTTACGGTGCCCCAAGAAAACCAGGGGCTCCAGGGGACCTAATGCCAGGGACGTTTTGGTTGCTGTGCGGTGCGGATTCTGCAGTTGGCAGCCTGGTGGCAAGCACATTGACTAGAGTAAGGCCTACTGGCAGGAGAAGGGGTTAGATTATATGGCTCCAATTGCTTGTTCCTCAAGAGGAGGTGTCAGCAGGGGGGAGGCTAGCCGTATGGAAATACCTGCCCCAAGGCTTCACTTCAGCAAGAACTGTGAAAAAGAGGATATTCAAACACTGCTGATTTAGACCTTCTGTGCTGTACTGTGTTGTTCCCATGGGAGAACATGAGCTTTCACATTCCCAAATCCTTGTAAATACTTTCTCACCAGTACATAATCAAATAAACAGGCTCCATTTTGCTTGGCTGGATTTTGTTTATCTGAGTCCTGCTAATGAGAGTACTGCAGTTCTATGTTGTAATTGAGTTCTTGATCATTGCTAAAGGGGAGGTGGTCTTTGATTCACATAATGAATACTAATAGTATTTACTGTTTCAATACCTATGGCTGATTGCATCCTTTTATATATCCTTTTTAAGTTGTTTTTTTTTTTTATAAATTTAGTCCGTATCTATTAGCCTCAGTTCTTGAAGAGATTAGATAATCACTTGGTAGTTCTGCCCAAATCTTCTTTATAAGCTACTGATCAGTTTTCAGTAGGGAGACACAGTGCAACTGCTAGGTAAACATTTGTAGCACTTCAGAAGTATGAACAAAGTTAAATTAAAAACCTTATCAAAATAACTATATTCATTTGTTTAAGTTATCTCTCCAACTCAATGAAGTATGAAGGTTGTAGAATTACTGCTGTCTTTGTTAATACTGTTAACTGTTGGCATGTATCCACCAAAGACCCCACTGGAGACAAGCTCTTGAGTCCTTCAGGGTTGTGTAGCTAATGCAAACATATTAGTTTGCATCCCTGCACCTTGAGTGCAGAAGGATCTGTAATGCCCATGAAGGTCATGATCCTCTGCTGATATAAATGAGCTCCATTAAAAACAGCAGAGATACAGTGATGTGTTTCAGCTGAGAATCTGCCCTTAGATATGTACTGTTTTAAATGAAAATCCAACAGGAAAGATTTTCTGCACATGTGGTTTTTGAGTCATTCAACTAATGTTGTTTGCCAGTGTGTGAAATAGATAGGCCTGAGTATTGGCAATACTCAGCATTTGTCTTCAGGCTATGCAGCGTTAATTAAAAATACTTGTTTTCACTTAGTGGAGTATTAATAACAATGTGACTTACTATTTGTAAAATGTTTTATAAGTTAAAAATGCATTGAAGTAGGAGCTGGATATTGCTTGTAATATCTTCACAAGGGAGCTGTATAGCCATTATTAGATATATTTTACAGACTAAAACTGTAGCTGAGTGCAGGAAAACGAAGAAAGGAGTGAGCTCAACTGTGTAATTTTTGAATCCAGAGCCTAGAATAATGTGCATAATTTTCCTAGCCCTTTTCTTAATTCAGTCACCGTATACAAGAATGAACTATTTCAGGATAGCCTTTTTTGTTTATAAGTACAGCAGTCATGAAGAGAATGTTAATTGACAAGCAGATGCAGAGTAACGCAAATACAGACATGTTGGCTATGCTACTGGGGAGTGGAATATAGTACAGAGATGTTCAGGTTATGTTTAGTTAGGCTATGCCATCGTTTTAATATACACTTAATATTAAATCTGGTATTGAAAAATGTAATCGTCTAGATCTCGAACTGTTACTGTCACATACATATTTGAGATGGAAATACGTAGAGGAATATAAACTTAAAGGAGTAATTTTACAGTGTATTTAGTTTTTGAGGAAAATACAAGGTGAAGAGTAAGTAAATTATGGTTAGGTTTGCTTTCTAGACATTGACTATTGACAATGATGTTAAGAATTTGCACATGAAGTATTTTTTTCCCTTGTTCACTGTTCAGTATTTTTATGCCACTTGCTGAGTGGGGTTATTTCATGTTAGCTGCCTCAAAGATTTAGGTTTGCTTAGAGACAGTTGTATCATTAGTTGCCACCTTCAAAGTTACAGCTTCCTAGAGAACTTTTAAAAAATCCCAATATTTTACATTGATTCTGTCTTCTTAGAAAAATAGGCTCTAAATACAAAGCTTTTAAAGAATGTGCCAATATGAAACTGCATCTTTGTCACCTGAAAATGCATAGGCATAAGCTGAGTTGTATCCAGAGTGCTTTTACTGGTCCTGTTTACCTAAAGGTTTAGAAGGGATCAATTTTGTTGTCAAGACTGACAATAATTGGCAAAATATAGAAGACGACTCATTATTTACTTTGGTTCCTATGCAAGCATTGGTACGAGAAACGGTCACATTGCTGTGAAAGTCAGTATTTATCTTTAGGGATTCCTTGAAAGTTTCAAGGTGAAATTTGCACTCCTCCCCAAGACCTGTGTTTGATCATCTGTTCCCTACAAAGACGGTAAGCAATGTCAGAAACAGAAAGTAGTAGGAAAATTTCTAAGTCACCCTGAATGTATTTTTTATAATACAGTTTTTTAAAGTAATTGTTCCTTTCAGTTGCTAGAGAATGCACTAATCTTTTCAAGGCATTTATTACTTGACACATTCACTTTTAATGTAAAAATTCTTTCCTGCTCATCTCTAGTCTTTGCTTTAATATTAAGCATATTGCTTTTTTTCACAGGTTATTGGGTTTTTTAGCAAGGAAGTAACTCTGAAGTATGATATATTCTATTTAACAAGGTTATTGACCTAGGTGCCTCCCATGATGTTACTACTTTTGTTTTCGCTAGTATTTATGTTAGTATGGTTTACAGAATGAGACAGTCGTGCTTCCTAGTGTACTGTAACTGAAGGCCAAATATTGTGGTCAGTATACATAGCTATTTCTTTAACATTCATGAGAATCTGGTCCTTTCCCTGGAAATGTAATGTTTACTGACTTTAGATTTTGTGAAAAAACACTTTCACTGTTTGTGGTGTATTTCCTTTGGACCAAGGCAGTCCAAGGTAGTGAGCAACGAATTACGGTTTTAGAGAAACAAAGTTCATCAGACTTCTTGGATATTCATATAGTTTCTGTACTAATGTGGAGAAAAAAAAAAAAAAAAAAAAAAAAAATTCTTAAAAAAAAA
>WHYT01014858.1:29521-79550 GCA_009806455.1 Tetrax tetrax | reverse complement strand
TAAAAAAAAAAAAAAAAAAAAAAAAAAAGATTCTTCAGAACAGCTAGTAGACGCAGAACTACTACAGTAATATTGTGTTAAAAAATACCGGTCAGTACAATATAAGTGTTAACTACACTTTTCAAATAGCTAATAATGATATAAGCACTTTGCTTATAGGTAGAAATAAAAAGTTAAGATTGTTTGAAACTATGCAACTGATTCTCTTAAGACCTGTCGAATATTTCAAGAGCTCGATCTTCTATTGATGCTGAGAATGAATGTGCTGTTAAATGCTCATTGACCATTTTCATTGATGATGTTTGCATTGCAACATCTTGGACATTTTGAAACTCACTCATTCTGTTTTAGAGGAGTAAAATAATGAATGCTATAGACTAAAGCACTACCAAACTGCATTATGGGCATCTGAATTTATAAATTGCTTGTAGAGAGATAACGCCTTTTTCATATAAATGTGGTGATAATGGGTTGTCATCAATAATAATAATTATGTTAATGTTGTTCCATAAGTCACCCTGGACTGTAAAAAAAAAAATAAAAAATTACAGCATTTAGAAGATTACAAGTATTTTATTTAGTTCCTATATACTGCTAGTAAAGCATATGTTTTGATTCAGCAGATTATGCTTACCATCACAAATTGACATTCTGTGAATATTGTGGCATTGGCTCTTGAAATATCTTAGAATTAAAAAAAAATCCTTAAGCAATTATGATTTACCAAATGCTGTGTTGAACCGAGGACACAAAGAACATGCTTGGTAAGGGATCACAAATAACCACTATGTTTTCTATCATGCTTATTACAGACTGACAAGAAAGAGAGAAGTAACGCCTTGAATGTTGCAATAGATAGTATGTGCAAGAAGACAAGAGACCTCCGCAGACAGGTAGGAAACCTGGGGAACTGAAAAGGTAGAAAAGGTGACTTGAAAGACACTTTTCCTAATTGCTGTTTTCAATTTTTGTAGCCCTGCACTTTGGGAGAAGAAAAAAAAAAAGTATTCTATATTAAAAAAATACTGAAGACTATTCCAGAGAATGTATACATACGAATTTTCAAAACTCTGGAAAAAACCCTGCTGGATGATACTGGCTGAATGTATGTGTATTAGCAAAAGTCTATATGTGTACATGTCTAAATATGAATTTGCTATAGAAATACATCAGTAGTGTTCTTTGGACATCAAGGGTAATTTTATTTTAAATCAGCTTGAATTGTTATTGATTGTTGGAACAGATACCTTGAAGGGACCACTGGGCCACTATGTCTAGTTCCTTACAGTTGTGAGAGCTCATACAACACTAAAGGGTCCTTGGAACACCTGGTCCACAGTCCACCCACCCATTTTACATCCTGGTATCCTATAATTCATGTAAGACGTGGACCAAAACCCACAATTTCTGTGTACTGCAGAAGGTGAGCAGTAGGCATCAGCTGTGTTTACATCCTTTCTCTGCAAGAAACATCTTTGAAAAAAAGTGCAAGTTATGTTGAAAGTATATAACGTGCCAGTTTAGGAAAGAGAGCTAGAAAGCAGTAGTTCTTTCAGCCAGGCTGCCACAACCAACTATATGAAAATTTATGGCTACAAAGAACATGGGGACACACTGCTTTCATCCTGTCTCTAGCTGTGGCTATTTATCAACTCTGGGGGAAGAATATCCCTCCCAACTTTGTGTACAGTCTTACAAGTCAGCCTGTGCTTCCAGATGATGAATAAATTCCTTCCTGACTCCCATAATCAGCCAGGGGAAGCCTTGAAAGATGAGATGAATATAATACAGTGTTTACAACTAACTAGCTATCCAACTTCTGCTCGCATTCCATGAAAAATATGTTCAGCTCCCACACCTGGTGACTTACATCACAAGCTCAGTGTGTGGAGGAACTCTCCTATTCTGTCCTACAGTCTCTTCCATGAATTAATTAAACTCTAGCTTGTAACAGTTTACTGACTCTGTTACAGCGTTTAAAAATCTGTTAACTAATTCAGTTTGTGTATTTCTGAAGCCTTTGTAAAATGTTCAGGCTGAAGTAACCATGCCCAATTTATAGTCAATCTAGAACCAGTACTTTTCTTTAACCAGAGTATCTCCATAGCTTCTTGACGTTTTCCACTGGAAAGTATTCGGTATTTGTGGAAAATATTTCATCTTACTTGCTCAGTTTTCTGTACTCATCGGGATACTGATGTTTAATAGTGTTGTAAACAGCTGCTGGGATTTTCCTCTCTACTCTGCTGTTTGTTTTTGACAACCTTATGCCCCATGTTTTACAAACAACATGTTTCTATGTTATTTTTTAATGCACTTTGATATCAAACCAAAAGCTTTCCATGTTTCTGCTTCTGTAACAGTCTGCTCAAAGGATAAGACCTTGCACCTTAAAAATAAAACAATTTGTTAGACATCATCCTCCCTCTGCTTTCCTGCTTCTGATGGTGTCGCTTTCACTTAAAAATATGAGAAAAAAATTAATTATAGCAAAATAAATTCCCTAGTACTGTCTGCTACCAATACTGGTGCTGTTCTTTGTCTGTTTATATGTCTCCCTGTATGGCTACTTAACTTATAGTATTTTGCTCTGGAGGCAGCCAGAGTCAGAAACAGACTTACTGAGTCCTGGAAAAAAAAAAAGATTGCTATGATTAGGTTGAAGAGAAATAGATATTGCTTCGGATATTTCTTTTTTCTTTTGTCTTTTTCTTTTCTTTGTTCTACATTGTATTTCTTCATTCTTTAATGCTACACAAGCCATGTTTTAAAAATCTCAGCTTCATTTATTCCTTCGCGTAGCTGAAACAGGAACATAATTTCAAACTTGTTTGTATTCAGCAAAGGCACAGCATTATCTTGGTTTTTTTTTTTAAGATGCATTTCACTGTTTAGTTGCAGGATAGAGGATTTCTTAGAACAAAATAATAATGATAATTTATATGTGAAAGGTTAATTAAACCAAGCAAACCAGTAAAAAGCTACAGCAAAAAAATTATGTGATCAGAGATAAAATTAGGCTATTGGTTTGAAAATTGGATGCCTCGAGCTCACCACAAATGTAACTAAGGTCATTGCAGTCCTCAAATTATACATTAAGGCTGTGAAAGTCCTACAGTCTGGGCTATGCAAAACCCCAAAATATTTATCCTGCAGATAATGAATCATTGTCTGTAGATATGGTTCCAGAGCTTTTTGTTGCAGATTATTGTAAATTGAAATCTTAATGTTTAAACTCTGATTCCTCAATGTCACCTTCACGTACTTAATTTTAAGCAGGCAAGTATATCTGTTTTCTTCAGATGGACCTTTGCAACACAGAAATTTTAACAGGTAACTTGGCAGGACTGGAGGTTCAGTGTATTTTGTTCCTAGTAGTGAAGCTTTATATTGTTTCTTTCTTCTTATTTTTTTTTTAAAATTCCAGCTTGAATAAAGCTGGCAATGTGGACATGACAGTAAAAATCCAATTTTGTACTGGAATCTCAAAGCCTTTGTCTTTGTAAATTACTTTTGAGTACGTAATATGTATCCAGATAGTATATCCTAATGCAATAAGTTACAGTAAGTTACAACTTAAAAAAGCATTCCAGATGTAAAGTTACCTGTATTTTTTGAAGATTTGTCTGTACCATGTGCCTAGTGAGTCAATGAGAGCTGGCTTTAGATGGTGAGGTTATCCAAAAGCTAGTGGTGGAATTAATATTCAAATCTCGTCTTGATAATCCTCAGATTTCTCTACTATTATTTCTGCTGTGCATACTCACTGCCCTACCTACAAGGAGAGCAACATCAAAAAGATTGTGAGTTTTTGCATTTTTTTTCTAGCTGTAGGAGTCTTTACTTCTGCTGAGTTTTTACATGGATACATTGGAGCAAAATGTTAAGTGGAAAGAGGTCCTTTGGCAACAGACATGTCAGGATATAAGAGCTTAAAGGATTTTTTTTTTTCTTTTCTGTTCCAGTCAATGTCTCTTATATATATTGTAAAAAGAATTTTTTTTTGCAGTAGAAAGGTCAGTGAGCTTGATACTTTAGTTGCATTGCATGTATTGTTACGATTGGTACATTTCTTGTAGTGTTCTATGATTAAAATGAACAATTGCCATGTGTAGTTTTATAACATGGAAAATAACCTCTTAAGTGAAGTAATGTCCCAATGACCAGTTACAAGCTTACAAGAAACCTAATTTAAGAGAGGTAATTTGTAGCAGAATGTTACACTTCTTTAATAATTTAAGGAAGAAGTTCGAGAACTATTAATTTAAAGAGAGAATATTGAACTTCGGACTCATTTATAGTTCTTTTTGCTCTATTAATCTATTATCAGGTGGCATAATCAGTAATCTCATTGACGTGATTACCATGGAGGCTATTATTTTGCTAATCAAACTGTATCACTGGGTTTTCTAACAAGGTAGAAAATATTTGGGTAGTTTTGCAATAATGAAAACATGTGATGTAGACTATTTTATGAGTACAAACATAATTAATTTTTTTTTTTTTTTTTTTGTAAAGTGAAATAGCCTTCTCCCCTGGGGTTTGAGGTTCAAGAGAGAGCACCCAGGAAACATTAGGTTTAGTCCAAGAGTAATTTTTTACGTGTGGAATCATTTTAGTGGTTTGTTCATCAAAGAACATGAATATTTCTTTGGCTTTCAACAGTACATATTTTAAGTGTTTGATGTATCTCTACTCACACAAACATACACTCACACATACAAACATGCATATTTCAGTAGAGGTGTATTAAAATTGTCCCTAAAATCAAGTAAGAGTTTTCTGTGTAATAGATAAATTGCAGCTGCAGTAGGTTTCAGAGACATAATCCTGCAAATAATGCAGGAATACAGTGTGTACAGGTTTATGTTGTAAAATACTAATGGACAATAATTACGGTAGACTTCAATAAATAGTACAGATACTCATGTAGTGCTTTATTTTGCAGCTCCGTAAAGCCATTATAGATCACATCTCAGACTCCTTCTTAGATACCACTGTTCCACTTCTAGTCCTCATTGAAGCTGCTAAAAATGGAAGAGAGAAAGAAATAAAGGAATATGCTGCTATATTTCGAGAACATACCAGCAGGCTTGTGGAGGTATGTTTGATGGATTTGCACTTTTTAAAAAATATATGGTAGAAGTGACTTGCCACTTTACGTTTCCTTTGCTGGCACATATCATAAAACAACTAAGCCTGGCATTTCAGGGAAGAATACAGAAACGGCCTAAGGTAATAGTAAAGATACTCTAGTTTTTATATAATGGTATGCAGTAAGATAGTGGGTTTTGTGATATTGGCATTTATATCATATTTCATTGCATAGAAGTTACGTGGTGGGGAATTCTAATTTGAGAAATTAGTGTCACAAAGATGTTCAGTGGGAATATGATTAAATCTGTGATTCTAAGGAGAATTAACTCAAAGTGTTCAGAATACTACTGCCCAAACTACATGAGACACTGTATTTGTGTTAGTTGTTTGCCAGCTTTCTCACTTTGAAAGTTTATAGCGTGTGTTGTATGCTGAAGAGGAAATGGTGCTCTGACACGGAGTTTAGAGCCATGAACCCTCTAGCAGACTTGAAAGCATCTTGGCATATATGTTGAATAAATTCACATCCATACATTGTATACTCAGTATTCACTTCTAAAGGATATATCTTTGTTACCTATAAATGAGAAATTTGCAAATAGAATTGTGGGGAGATTTTAGTTTGGACAATCAGTCCTGCAAATATGACTAAATATTCACTGACTTAAACTCATTCAAACTGGAGTTTGAAACACTACTGGGATACTGAAGTCATGGATTTTGCAGGAATATTATCTCAAGTGCATGTAAGGAATGTGTTGTTGCTAATTTTTGTGGATTTTTTTTAGCTTTTAGTGCTTTTGTGTGCAGTAATGCAAAAACTGGAAAAATCAATTAATTCACTGATGGTTTAATCTTAGGAAAACTGTTTGGCTCAGAATTAGTTCATTAATCTTCAGTGATCTGCAGATAATGAAAGACAAATAGGTAAACAGCTAAAGTAAAGGTAGAATATTGCGTTTATGTTTCTCTTCATGGCCGTGTAGTTACAGAATAAGGCTAGACTAGACTCTTGACCATGCTGCAAAATCAAATGAAAGCTGAAACACAAATTCAAAGTTTCAAAAGTTTCTCAGATTGTCAGTGTACATACTGCAGAAATACTCACATACTTCAGATACTCAGAAGTGGCTAATATTTATGGAGCTTGGTTTTTAACTGAACATGGTGGCACGAGTAATGGCTATTCCATAGAAATCAGATATAACTAAAAGTGCTACTAAAATCAGGGAGCCTGATCCTGCAAGAAGGACAGGACAGATAGAAAGGAGATGAGTGGGCTTTGAATCCTTGCTACTTCTATTATCCATTTATTTATCAGATAATTTACTTTACACCAAGGGTGAAACTTCTAATCTAGAAACATCACCTGTCCCCTCTGTCATATCCTCCTTCAATTGTCTGGTTTCCAAGTTGAGTATTTCTGGTCTTTTGACCAGACTTCTGGTCTTTTTTTTTCCCTCTTTGGAAGCCATAGAAGGATCACCTTGCTACCTTCTCTTTACTTTTCCAGCACCTTCCAACTCATTAGGTGGCAGGTCAGAACTGCGTATGCTATTAAAGATATTGAAGTGCTTTTATGATGTTTTCTGTTTCCACATCTATTTAATTCCTAACAGTGTTTCTTCTCACAAGGGATAATGGTTTTAAAATAGGAGGAGATATATTCAGACTAGACATCAGGAAAAAAAATTTTACAATGGGGGTGGTGAAATACTGAAACAGGTTGCCCAGAGGGGTGGTGGATGCCCCATCCCTGGAAACATTCCAGGCCAGGTTGGACGGGGCTCTGAGCAACCTGATCTGGTTGGAGATGGCCCTGCTCCTTGCAGGGGGGTTGGACTGGATGTCCTTTAAAGGTCCCTTCCCACCCAAACCATTCTGTGATTGATGAACACTAAAATGCAGCATTTACAGAAAGTTTGTATGATAATTCCAAAATCTTATTCCTGATTAATACTAGTCTGCTCAGGTCCATCATATATATGTATATACTGGATTATTGTTTTTCTCCAAAATGACTCACTTCACATCTTTCTAGATTGAATTTCATCCTCTGTACTAACATCTAGTCATCTAGTACCCTGATGTCCTTTTGGAAGTCTTCATAATTAATTCTTTTATTTACTACTCCAAATAGCTTGGTAAAAGATCCATGAAAAAAAAAAAAAAATCAACAAAAGGTTAATGTAAACACTGTGACGACAAGGAAATTTCTAGCTCATGTCTTTCTCCCAATTTCCTGTTGCTTTGTTCCTGAATTTTGAAAAAAAATTATGCTAATCTATCTGTATCAGCTGAGAATTACTGGTTACTCAGCCACCTCAATTATTAGAACAATTCTAGATTTCATCCTCATCCTGTTCTTAGAGGAGGAGTAGAATCTACATGCCTGGATCTCAGTACTGCACACGCAGTACCATTGGTAGTCCAGCTCTTTCTTGGCCACCTCAGAGAGGGCATTCTTCCATTGCTTCCATTTGTGGAAACAGGTCTCTATTTCTGCTTGACTTTAACATCACTCTTCTAAAATATATTTATGGTCTAAGAAAGCTTTATGACTATTGTATTTTCATCATATAAAGGTAACTTTTTGCACTCGAAAGTAGGTGCTGTGGAATAAGCTGTATGTACTGTTTGCTGACACTTAATTCTCTCCAAACTGAGGAAACAGTATTTTTTTTTTAAATGTAGCTTTTCCTTAATCCAGTCAAGAATTCAACTTCAGTAAGTCTCCTCTTTAAAAAATAGTGTCGCAACTCTATCCTTTTAAACACAGTGTTCCGGCTGAACATGTTCCACACACCTAGGAGGCTTCAGAACAACATTTTTGTGCTGGGGGATGATGTTAGTATTGTACCAGTGATGAATTTGATCATATCAGTTAAAATATGGAGACCAGTTAAAATATGGACAACATACTGTAGTAAAGAGATGATATTGCATTCTCAAAATCGTCAGTGAGCCATAATCTGAATCAGCATAGTTTTACTACCTGCTCTAATACGTCCTTTGTAAATGGTGCTATACACTTTGTTATTCTATGACTCTGTCAGTTGTAAATGATGATGATGTTGCCATATTGATAAAACCATCAGTGTTTAATTTTTCTTCCATGATACTTCATTTGACTGCAAAAATTTGCAAAATAAATTTCTGAATCTGGTCCACAAAGATCTATTTGTGTAGTCAGACCTCCAGTCACATAAAAATTGATTTTAGCATTGCAGCCAGCAAGTCCAATGGTGATAGATAATCATGGAATGATTTTGATGTGACAGGATTAGGATGTAAATCCATTTTTAAGTAAAACAAACCATTGATATTTATGTTATTTCCAGCTTAAATATTTATGTGCCCACTGAAACTAAAACATGCACTAAGAATATTGCCTCTCCTCTCTACCCTCTGTACTCACCAGTATCACTTCACTTGTTATTTTGCTTGCTTAGTCTTTTTTTTGACGTTGAAAAAGTCAGGTGTGTATTTCGAGATTTGATTGTGTTGGTCTTTTTTCAATCTAAAACTTATTTACCCTGTTTACTCTTAACCCAAGAGAAAGATTTCCCAAAGAAGATTTATCTTGCTATATGAAGTACCTCTCTCTCCTTTCACTAAATTACTAGTTTAGTCTGGATGTCTAATTTCTAGATAGCTGAAGTGAGGCGAGATGAGTTGTACCTTGAGAGATGACTTTTGGTCTGTTTTGAGACATACATTATAATTGCATTTTCTTATGCTCCATATAACAGTTTTTAATCAGGTGTATCCTATTTTTTTAATCAGCTGTAATCCTACTTTTCAGTGCATTTTTTTGCATCTGTTTTTGAAAGATCAAGGATGTTTGAATAGTTATGATACAGTTTTGTATATAAATACAATAGACTGAATTGGACATTAAAAAACAAAGGTGGTTCTTCTCACATAGGTTTCTCCAACAATGAATTTGATATGGAAATTAGAAGTGCTACTTGAAATATCAAGAGAGATCTTCCATGATTTCTATTTTCATCTGAAAATGAAAACTTCTCAAATAGGAACAATAGGTCTTGTGAAAGAACATACTTTTTTTCCCTCTTTGAATATTAAATGTTAATTGAGCTAAGCTTAATTGCCCGCTACACTGACTCACTGCTCATATTGTAATTTAAGAAGCAAACAGTATCCTCATAGGCCAGTGACCTTTGTAAATCAGCTTGAGGGTTAATATCTCTTACAAATATCTCTTTTCTGAATTAACATTTGGAAATTAGTCTTTCCTTTAAAAATTGATTTAAGACATAACAATATAATACAGTTCAGAAGTATGTCTGTAAATTCAGTGAAATACAAAACCTCAGTCAAATGGAAAGACTGAACACCACACCAGATCTGGGGCAATGATGTTTCCAAAGGTAGCAGCAACTACAGGTAACACCTTCTTCCTTGTTTTCTCTCTCCTGAGTTTAACTACTCTGTGCTCTTACCCTAGAGGTTCTAGTTTCTGTTAAAAAATGCATATGCTTAGGATCTTACCGGGAATATTAGCTGGTGCTTTGTGGACAGTGCTAGTAGTATTCTAAAAGCTCAAACAGTGGAAAAGTGTTTGAGATACCCCGGTTTAGCATCTTTGCACTATTGTAACTACATAATAATTGCACAAAACAGAATATCTTAGTTGTAAATGTGAATAGTATCTTCAAATATATGGAGGAAGTTAAATAGTCTGAGTAAAAAGAAAAAAAACAAACACTAAAATGCCCACTTTGGCTATTACATTGAACACTTCCCACATATGAAATGGACACTCAGCAGCTGAAGTATTTTCATCAGTACCAAAGGTCACATTGAACATTCTCCAACTGGAGGTTATTCTAGAATACAGTGCCTTATAGTGCTTATATACCGCATCAAACGCTCAGAAGTCTGAATATTGATTTTGTGACATCGAAAAACTAGATATATTGTAGAATTAAAAAAAAAAAACAACCAGATTTGGGTTGAGATTCTGTCTGTACTCTGTATCCTTGTCTGTGAGCCTTGGCTAAAATAAATTCCCCAAAAATACGTTTCTGGTGGGAAATGCTTGTTATTAATTGGAATTCCTTATTATAATGCAGCAATTTTTATAAAAATATTTCAGATAAACTGCTTTGAGATTTCACACATTTAGGTTTTCTTTTGAAATGCCTTTTTGTTTAAAAGATGACAATTAAATTGCAAATCTAAGTGAAATATTTGATTATATGGAAACATTTTTGAACAGCCTTGTCTTCTAGGAAATTTCAAAATCAGCTCTGATCTGAATATAAACACTATTTAAAATAATGACAAAATAATAATGAAAAGGTTACTTGGTTGTATTTTACAATCCATTGTAAGACATCCCTGTTTTTAGTGAATATAGCATTCTGGCTTGTGGTTCAATTCTATCAAAGAGCAAAACAAACTCTGATATGGAGAGAACAAGTATGTAAAAGTGAATAAAAGACAGGTAAAAAGGAAGACTGAAATGTCAGATCTACACAAGGAAAAGAGCAGGTCTCTGTAAGTAGAAATTTCTTGTTTGGGAAAGCTGACAGGCTGTTCTCCTGAGCTGATCTATCAAGGACATGTAATGCTTTCTGAGAGGAGGAGTGATAGGCTGGGTGAACTTGAGATTAAAAAAGGAATTTGATGGGAGCAGGGAAGAATCCTCTGATTATCTTTTCTTTTGGCACAGATGCAAATCTCCCACTGCAGTGTTTAAAGGTCAGCTGTACCAAGCAAAGGCTGAGAGATTTAATAGGAGAAGTAGAGATGATGATGAAGTGAACCGTGTGTTCTTCATCTCCTCTCTGAGTACACGAGTATATCATATTCTCTGTAGTTTGACCTAACAATGCTGACTTCAGATCTACTACTGTGATACATAAACTTGAGGGTATCGCCTATTGCCTAATTCTTGCCCTTGTTTTTTTCAGTTTTGACTATGTTCCAACATGACAGTGCTGGCTTCTAGGAATTAGGATTTCTAAGGTTGAATCTGTTACAAACAAAGGACAGTAACAGACAGCACATATTTAAGTGTGTCATTGCTGTAATGTGTTGATATAGAGCAGTAAAGGCATGCAGGAAATACAAAGTGGTGATAAAAACCAAGTTTGCCAGTTAATATAAAGACTTGAGTGCTGGAAATCCTGCACAACTACTGCAGGTGAGTTCTTAAGAAATCATTCTTTTAAAATGAAATTAAAAGATATAAAGGAGAGAGAATCTTGAGTTATAAAATTATATATAGAGAAATAAATTGTTTTGTCACTTTCTAGTTGAAAAAGATACAAGATGCATAGGAGAAAATTATACAAATACTCACAGAATCTTAATTTACTTCATAAAAAAAATTAAGATATTGAATAAAATATCTTGCTGGCTCCTGTTACTTTGGCTACTTCTAAAACGAGCTTTTAAAAAAGATTAGACTGGTGTCCTGAATGTGTTGGGAGAACTTTGCTTCAGAACTTCTAATTTGGGTCCAGGCACTCCTTTGTTAATGTAGGGCTCCTGGCCCCTTCACTGGGGAGGTTGTCTCTGTCTCTGGATAGCAGAGCACAACAGTAAGGATAAGAGAAATTTATTTAAACCACTTTCACTGGAGAGTTCATAGCTTTTTGCCACTCTAACATGATCAAACTATTGTGTGTGGAATGACAGCAGTTTGGGATTGGCACCTTTATTATTTTACATTTAAGTATAAATAATTTTTAAGTTTGTTGGGTTACAGCCTTTATAATTTACCTAAGAGTTGGGCCCAGAAAATGTGTTTGAACTAATGTGAGCCAAACTCATGGAATTGCTCATCCTTCACAGAAATTAAGTTCTTCAAAGGCAGCCTTTATTTCATTTGTGTTTCAATAGCACTCTAGAGACTCTGAGAAATATCTGGGTCCCTAGATTTGGGAAAACAGATGAGACAGAAAAACTGTAGGAGACAGGGAGAATCAATCTATCATGTGGATCAATGATGGAGCCTTGAATAAAACAGAGGTAAGTGAATTTAGCTAACTCAAAATCAGTCACCATTAAGCTCAGTTAAGAATGTCCATGTAAGAGTTTATCTGAATTAACTCCTCCTATTTAGAAAACCATTAATTGATGCAATTTATAGGAAGGAATTGAGGTTGAGGTATATATAGATATAAAAATAATTTTTCATTCAATGCTTTTACAATTACAGTGCCACTTTGGCAAACAATAGGGAAGAAATTACATAGAGTACAAATTAAATGTTTTCAGGGTTAAACATAATAATCAAAATGTTTGCCAGTGGAAATAATAGTAAGTATTTGGTGATCAAAATCTATATCGACAATAACTTAATAAGCATGCTACAAGAAAACTCTTCCTTTTTCTCAAGCAAAATGCAGGGCCACTGGCTCTTGAACTAAAGCTTTCTACATCAGCCTCTTGTGAAAAACAGCTCTGCCAAAGTCAGTTTCAACATGGAATCTGCAACTTATTGTGATAAGTTGCTTTTCATTTTCTATACAAACAGTAAATACTTGTCTTCAAATACAGTGGGAAAATTCTCACTACTTCAATCTGTTTTACCAACATATATATAAAAGGTGATAGCTCTTATTTGCCACTCTGCCTGATTCTGTATGTAGTTTGCTACATCTTTGTATGTCAAATTTTAAATATACTGATCCAGAAAATTGGATTCTGAGAGCAACTCACCATAGCTCTGAAAGATGCAGGCAAAAAAAAAATCATCTCACTTTTGTGCTTTCCTGAGTCTAGTCTACAACCATCAACCTTCAAGCAGCCTGTGGTGGTTATTGTTGTAACCTCTGAACATCCAGTGCATAAGAACCACATTCCTTCACGACTTTTTTTTTTTTTTTTTTTTTTTTTTTCTCTCAGAGCTAAGGATCATGGGAAGAAAACTACTTGAATTCTGAAAACCAACAGAACCTCCCACATTTGCTATCCGAAGTAATACTTACATATTTTCCTGGCAGATAGCAACTTAATCTAAAATAGAATTTAGCAGTCCATTGATGAGTTTTGCTTTACACACTAAAGTACTGCATATACAAAGTACTGTAAGCTGAAAGATTTTTAATTTCTTTCTACCACCTTCAAAGACAAAAGGGAACTGAGTATTCTCAGCACTGCACCCATTTCTATAGGTCTTCATCCCTGATTGGTAAACACTGAATAAAAATAACATTTTAATGGTTCATTACTAGTTCTTTAGTATTGATTTTACTGACCTATTGAAAAACAAAACTACTTCTGTCAGTGGCAAATCTCCACAACAATTGCATGTGTAGATTTCAAACTGACAGATTACTGGAACATCTTTAATAACTTTCAGGATATCAGAAGAGAGCAGAATGTTGTATCATTTTTCTTAGGAGCATAATCAGAAGACAAGAAACATGAATCCTGTTACATATAGGTTTTTAGTTTAAGACAATTCCATGCTCAGGAATTTCATCTCCAGACACAAGATACAAGTCTAGGGCTTGTCATTTTTTTTGCTGGCATTTCTGTTGTTACAATTCTTCTTTACCCCATAATATACTTTCAGTTGTATTATCGTATAATTACCTCTGGGTCAAAATAGCAATTAAAGACCCTAAGTTGAAGACTATATCATCATCCCTATTTTTGCATTACAGTTTAACTTCTATTGGTCTTGTACATTACCATTACAGCAGCTGTCTGTAGGATGCAGGATCCTGTTGTACAGTGCAGTCCATGGACACAGAACTTAAGTGTGGTTTTCTGCTTGAAAGAGCATATATCCGAGTATGAAACATGAAGCTGTTAGCGTATAAAGATATACATGCTGAATATTAGTCAGCATTTTGAGAATCAAATGTACCTGTCAGCAGACTGGGGGTGGTATTTTTTTGTAAATAAGATGAGCACTTTTAAGCATGATCAGTATTTAAGAATGGAGAGTGGATTTTCATTTCATTACCACACCAATTTCTAGAATCAGTCTATCCTTGACAAATTAACTCTCCTCTCTTATCACACACATTTTTAATTTGTTTTACTGTTATTTAGCTAGTTAACACAATGCTTTGTTTTGGAGAGGAAGGACACCTTCACTTTGCTAATTTCTATGCATCCTCAGTTTGTGTGATTCAGAATTCCCATTCAGCACTCCCCTGTTTTTTTTCTGACTTTTTCACTTTCAAGAGAGACCAATGTGCAGTCTGCCTGTTCAGGCAGGGTTTACTTAACACGATATCCATGAGATGTGGGCAGTGAAGGTCCCTTTCTTTTAGGTTCTTTATTGCTGCAGCTCAGTTAAATCCAAAGATCCAACTATTGACTTAGCTAATTTTAGCAAATCTGTTATTAGATAGGTCGGTCACAAGCCAATACCAGTTGTAACTACGAAACCAAAACATACACATCCTCATTTTACCTACAGATAATTTTTTCTGCAACTTTTTAAAAAATTCAAACTTTTAATGTCTGAAACACAAATTTTGTGCCAGTAAGACTAAGAGTTAGGTCTAAACCCCTGCTTTCCCATTTCAGCTAGAATTAATTCTGTACTGAAGTCTTTGAGAGTCCTTCAGCAAACTAACCTGTTTGTCAAGATATGACAGCTGTCAATAAACAGCTTAGACAGCCTTACTGGTTACAGCCTACAAACCCCCTGTTGTCAGGCGTTGCTCTGTTTGGTTGTTTGCAGATAGCATGCAAAAGGGAAGCATAAAGATGGAAGCATACTGCTTAAAGTCAAGCAGGTACTTCTAAGTGTATGTAAATTTTAAGACTTTGAACCTTGCTATTTTGGGCCTTGCAGAGTTCCAGCACTTTGCAGCAAGTCCTGAATTCATAATGTGAGAATTTTTGCACCTTTGTCTAATTAATCAAATAAGGCCCAACTTTCCTATTACTGATTGAGCTTCAGGTGATAAATGGTGACATTTTCATTAATCCTCATAATCACAGCCTTTATTGCATAAGTGTGAAGCAAGGGAACAAAAGATAAACAACCCAAAGATTTAGCAGACTTTCTATGTCTGAGGGGCATGTTTCAACAGTCAGAAATGTCAGTAACCTAGTACAACGAGGGAGGGGGTACTGTAAGTCATGTGAGCTCCAACAGGGAAATTGTCTAGGTTCAACTCCTCATCATAACACACTCGGTTAATGTTTTTGCTGGTAGTATAAAGACAGCTGACACAAGTGTAGTGGCAGTGACATTATTCTTATATTACTGCAGAAACCAGATTTAGAAGTACCTCAGAATATTAGAAGTTGTGATAATTGTGATTCCATCTTACATCACCAAAAGTCTCATAGTTTTAACAGTACAGATCTGTAGTGAGCTCGTCACCTATCACAGAATAATTCTGAAGGTGCTAAAAAAGGCACCCGTCATCAAAATGTTAACATCACTTTACTAAAGCTTGTGCTTCTTAAATACCAAACATCTCTGTGAGTGTGTGTACTTGTTAGGGTTTGTTGGTTTCAGGTTTTTTTTTTTTTGCCTTGGAACATGGATGCTGTAATATCTAGTGAAGGAGGAGGTTTATTCCTGTCAGTGGAGGTGCTGAATATTCTGTTTTACGTGACCCTCTATGCGAATTGTCAGAAATGCATCTATTAGAGGCTGTTATCCTTCTGTCAAAGGATGTGGCCCCTACTAAGTCAAATTGGCCAATGGGATCTCAAGTTCTTGAGGACAGAGAAACATACCTATTTTTATAACATACGTGTTTGTATGCATAGAGAATAAATTTCCATTAATTTCACCTCTTTTGCAAACCAGATTTCTAGCCTAAAGCATGAAGTTTTGTTTTAAGTGATTATTCCACAGGCTAAGGTAACTCAACGGGCATATGGATGACAGGGAGGTAAACAGAGACAGCCAACATGGCTTCACAAAGGGCAAAGACTTTGACAGGTTTGAGGAGTTGAGCCTATGTGAACCTCATGAAGTTCCACAAGGCAAAGGACAAGGTCCTATACCTGGGTTAAGGCAATTACCAGTACAGACTGGAGGATGAATTAATTGAGAACAGCCTCGTGGAAAAGGACTTGGGGATACTGGTAGGTGAAAAATTAGATATGAGCCTGCAATGTGTGCTTGCAGCCCAGAAAGCCAACTGTATGCTTGGCTGCATAAAAGGAAGTGTGGCCAGAAGGTCGAGGGAGGTGATTGTGCTCCTCTACTCTGCTCTTGTGAGACCCCACCTGCAGTACTGCATCCAGCTCTGGAGCCAACATAAGAAGGACATGGACCTGTTGGAGCGAGTCCAGAGGAGGCCACGAAGATGATCAGGGGGCTGGAGCACCTCTCCTATGAGGACAGGCTGAGAGAGCTGGGGCTGTTCAGCCTGGAGAAGAGGAGGCTCCTGGGAGACCCGATAGTGGCCTTCCAGTACTTAAAGGAGCCTTATAAGAAAGATGGGGAGAAACTCTTTAGCAGGCCCTGTTGTGAAGGGAGGTAGATAAAGACTGGCCATAAGGAAAAATGTTTTTTACAGTGATGGTGGTGGAACACTGGCACAGGTTGCCCAGAGAGGTGGTGGATGCCCCATCCCTGGAAACATTCCAGGCCAGGTTGGGTGGGGCTCTGAGCAACCTGATCTGGTTGAAGATCATCCCTGCCTATGGCAAAGGCGTTAGAACTAGGTGATCCATTCCAACCCAAAGCGTTCTATGATTTTAAGAATATTTTCTAGATGAACAGGCAGCATGCTTGTTTGCTCAATTTACTCACTTCTCTAGGAATCTTTCTGGGTTTTTTACCACTGTCAAATGGCTTTTGAACTAGTATTTTTTCCCGCTTTGCTTTTTACAAGACTGTACAGGAATTCGTGAATACATTGAAATAACTGAGGAATGTTCCTGTGCTGAAATGCAGTTTGTGCACAGTACTTGGACAGGCTATCTAATATCCTGTATCTGAGACAAGATATAAAAAGTAGGACAAATCCTTTCATGATACAGACTTAACAGCATAAATAAAATGAAAAGAATAGTGGCTGAATTCTCCTTAAAAAAAAAACCAACAAAAAACAAACAAACAAACAAAAACACCAAACAAACAAAAAACAAAAAAAAACCACCAAAGTAAAAACTAACAAGGAAATGGTCGAGAAGACCTACTATGGGAAGTCATGGACTAGAATTTCTGATCACAAGGAAGGCAAGTGATCTTTCTTTAACAAGGAAGTTGTGTGTTTTTGGTTTTGACAGCTTGGCTGAGACAAAAGGCAGGTACTGTTAGGTATTTCCCTTTGGTGTAAATCATCCTCTGCAGAAGCTCTCTAAAAGAAAATGAACAACACACTCAAGCAATATGCAGTAATGCAACATAGTTACTTCCAAGGAGGTCACATTGCTTACATCTTAACATCATTATATTAAATTGCTTTTTAATAACTGTTCGCCTAGTATTAAAAATGCTGACTTCATGACACATTTCTAAAACTGTATTTTTTTTCTGAAAAACACAGGCTGTTCTTGCTAGACAGCAGGAGCCTCCTTGCTAGACTCAGTAGGACAGAATTAAAGTATTTAGGCATGTTTTCTCTTAATGAACGGTCCTCAGTCACAAGACTATTAGCTCTCTTTTGCCCAACCAGTCCCGTAAAGGGTCAGATGGACGATAGTAGCCATATCTCATGTACTTTTGTGATGCCTTTTTTCAAGGCCAGTGTACTGTAAAGGAGATGCAATCTCCATAGGAGTTTTGTCAGTGAATTTAGTAGGATCACAATCCAAGACTTTGAATTCTAACCACACACTTAAGGGTGAGCCCACCGGCTGCCTCAGATGGCATTGCAATCTGCAGTTCAGAAATCTGTTCTTATATGTAAGTTTTGGATGCAAGGTTTATAAACTGTTCTAGTGTTTTCCTTTGTGTTCATTTTCACCTTTCCTAGACCCGAGATCACATTGCAAAAATGAGTCAAATATTTCTTATAAAATGTTTTGCGAACCTTTAAACTCAATTAACATGAACTAAAGACCTTCCACTGACACAGAAGCATTTTATGTTAGCACAACATTTATTCCATATAAACTACAGCAGCTAGGAGACCACCCCCAGCTCCCTGCAGCTGGGATTTGCTGTTCGTAGATGGCTATCACAGCAGCTGCAGGAACCTCGCTCATGACACCATTCGCAAAGAGAAGAAAAACTAATAAACCTGAGAAAAATTACTTAGATTGTTCATTTATGGGATAAAGGAAGGGTAAAAATAAATGAAAGCATTAATTATATTCTTACAAGATACTTGAAATATAGCCTGTAGTGAATGCCTAAGAATATCCTGTAATGCAGTAATGACTTTAAGTCAGAATATACTACGTGCCTGCGGTACAGATGAGATTTTTACCACTGGAGCAGTGTAACACTTATTTTGCTTTACAGACAACTTTGTTATCTGATACGTATACACATACATGTACTTCATTGAGTGATGAATTATGGATTGTTTTATAGCCACTGCAAATACAATTGGCTTCAGTATTTCATAAAAAGCTTCCTAAGCACCTTCAGCGTTTTAAATTTCAATTTTAAATTTCAGTTTTAAATTTCTATTTACTTCAGTATGGAAAGTTTTTTGAATAGAGTTAGCATGCACCCAGGCCTCAGGCCTGCCCTGTATGGTCGGTTAATGTTCGTTAGGAAGAAAACAAAAGCACTGGCAGTAGGAAATGGCAGTGCTTAAGGTCTCTTTTCAAGAAGCTAGTCTTTCAGTGAAAAGGCTCCGTTAAGGTTTCCAGGCACGGGACGCGCTGTCCCCGCCGCGGGTGCAGAACCGGCCGCGGAACGGCCCGCTCCGAGAAGGGGGCGCGTGGGGCGCCCCGCTCCCGCCCGGGGGCCTCGCGGCCGCCGTTTCCCGCCTCTGCCCTCAGGCAGCGGCACGCGCCGCCCCTTCTGGAAGGTTCCGCGGGCGCCGCGCGCGCGTGTGGGGGAGCGGCGGGAGCGGGCGGGTTGGTTCGCGGGTTTCTTTGTTCGGCTCCTAACGGCCGCGGCCGGGCACGCGTCTTTGTCTTCTGGAGGGAGAATCCCGCCGTTCCTGGACGAAAACCACGGCCCTGAGCGGGCAGGGTAATTCAGGCTGCTAAAAACCTGGTAATAGCTGCGTTTTTCATTTCTTATCAAGTCGTTTGTGTTAAGAGGCGGTGTTTTCCTTTGGCGACCAGCGAGCCCAATGGCCTTGTTTTAAGACCTAATTTTCTGCAGCATAAGATAGAAAATATCGACCTGTGAGGCAACGACAAAAAACAATATATTAAGAAGTATCTCTTTTCCTAGGTTGCCAAATTTTCTGTTTCAGTCCTTTGAGTCAGAATGTTTGGCTTTTTTGAGTTTTTTTTTGTTTGGCTTTTTTGAGCTCATGTAAGCCGTAATGAGCTTTTGGGAGCACCTGTGTGAGCAGCTGCTCACCAGTGAAAGTGAGGAATACACAGTGCAGTTTAGTACTTTCGTCAGTATTGGACTTAACTATGCATTACCCTTAAAGCTGTTTGGTGGTGGAGTGGTAAAGTAGTTCTTCTTTGGATGTGATTTTTTCACTTCCTGTTTAGTAGGAACAACAAGAATAGACTGAAGGTCTTTATAGTAATAGTGAAAACAGTAAGGTACATTGTTTTTTGTGTAACCGTGAAATGAATACATTTTATGTTTATGGTAGATAAAAATTTGTGCATCTGTGTTCTATGATGGTTTCCTGTCTTGAATGATGTTCTATAAAAAGGTGTACCATTCTTTCTGATAATTATTAAGGTAGTTTTCTCTATTAGGGTTCTTCTGAGTTACTCTCCTTTATTTTAATTCTAGGAAACAGCAGTTGTCAACATTTCAACTGTTGGAAGGCCTGGGGGGAAAAAAGAAAATGAGTCATCCAATTAGTTGTGAAGTGTAGACCAAAAAGTTTTCCTGAAAATTATTTATTTATTTATTTATTTATTAACATGCAAACATGAGGGTTGCACACCATTTAGCACTGGATTGGTGCTATCCTGTTGCAAAGGTTGGAGGGAGACAGTTGGGTTGGAGAAAGATTCCAACAGTACTGAAAGAGAGACTTAATTCATGACAAGTTGTGAAATGGGACTTTTTTTTCCTCTGAAAAACTAGTATTTGAAAAGAATTATTTAAACGCATCTGATATGTTTATTTCTGTGAGGTGGGAGGAGCTGGTGGCTGTGCACCACGTAAGGTGCCTTGTGTTAAAAAATACCGTCTTCATTGATGCTGTGATGTCCCAGTGATGTGCAGATCAGAGTCTACAACTCCGAGAGAGTTATAAAGCAGGCATGTTTATTCGGCGCTGGGTGCGCGGGGGATCGCTCCTCCAAAAGCACACACACCGACAGCACATTTTACCAAAAATTTATACAGTGTAAGTATACATATTCGTAGGATTGCACAATACAGATATACATATGCATAAGTGAAGCGGGGTTATTAAAAAAAACACTTGCGTTAGCATTTCAGATCTGTTTCTGGTGGTCGTTAACTTCTTCAGGGGTCTTATCTTTCTCTGGATGAACTTTAGTTATTCACCCATGCTCTCCTTTCACTTGGTGATTTTAGCAGTTTCCCGACTTTTGACCGAATTTGTGGTGGAACTAACATTCCATTCTTTGCTAGACATAGGGTTAGTCCTTGACGAATACCAGTTTCTTGACAAATACCAGTCCCTGATAAGCTTAAGTGAGTTTCAGGGCAAACAGGATTGTTAGGTGTTATCTAGCAGACAGTCTCCTAAATCAAGCAATATTTAGCAGACAGTTAATTCCCTGTATCACCAGTTTACTAACCATGTGTGCTGATATATGTGGTTGAATGGGTTTGTGTGTTTATTTTGCAGTACTGGGAGGAAAGCAATGTGTTTCTGGAAAGTCAGTGACACCTTTTGGTGCAAATGTTAGCCGAAGTTAATGGTAGTATTTGGGACTTACACAAGTAAAGTGAAAATAGATTCTTCTGTTATGCAATGGTATGTTTTAGTAGTCCTTTGGTGATTGCTAATATTATTAAACTTCTGTTCAGTAGTTTGCAGGGAAATACGAAATTGCTGCACTATTTCAAGGTTTTGTATCTAACATAGTTCTTTTGGTCTTAGCTCTATCAACAAAAGGACAACTCATCACTGGGAAACTTTGTTATCTCAGGAGAAAATGACTTTTTAAAAATAAATTTGACATGCTGAATTCTGTAGTAAGTTTTAGACTGTAAACACTTTTACTTTTTTTGGATGCGTCACGTGTAATTTACAAGACAGTAATATGTCCTGCAGAGAATAAAGTAGGTGCTGTTAATGGTGGATGTGTGAAAATTAACATCAAAGTTTATGTGGCTGATGGGAACTACTTCATTTTTTTGTAATATGGTGAATTGAATTTGTCGTGAGTAAGTGTATGCTTACACTCACTGATTTAAATAATAGAGGGTGTATGCATCTTGGAGGAAATAAAGTTGCATCTCCTGGGACTGGTTTCCATCTCAGTTAACCATTCAGAGGCAAAGAGGTTTTGATTCTGACAACAGGAAGAGTCTTAAGATGTTGTGGCTAGGGGAGACAAAGATCACCTGAGTATGCTTGGGTATTTGTATGGCAAATTTGAATGTGTTATTTAGTCTAACAGAAAAATCCTTAAACCTAAGGTTATGGATATTGTTTTATAGAATATTTGGATAATGAGTAATAAGAAAATAAATTAGAACATATTGATGCATATGTTTGGATCTTACCTTGGTTTTATAGAGGCCTGAAATCTAGAGTATTCTAATGACAGTTTGTTATGTATGTTGTATTTGCCTCTTTGTTATTTAGGTGCAGGAGAATAGAGGGTTATATGCAGGGAGGAAAGGAAAAAAGAAATGTCACGTAAAAGGAAAGAGATAATGGGAAATTTTACACTGAAACACCTAGGAAGGTACAAAAAGGTTTGTTTATGGTGGTGATGGGAAACAGGCAAAATATTGCCTCTCATAAGATAGCATTTTATTTAAGAACTGGAAAACATACGGGATATTTGGAATTTGAGATGTTGCATTAGTTTGGAGAATTGGAGATTGGAGAATTGGAGATCCACCCCAACCCTTACTGGCTTTCGCTGGTGATAAAGGTTTATCAAATCCTGCTGATGTCAGGTCAGTGTCAGACAGTGGAGCCCAGCTCACTGATCTGTTCAAAAGCACTTCTGTGGGTGTACTGCCCCGTTCCCTCAAGGACAGTATATTCTGGCAGTGGGTTTTGATCACTCTTCCTGGGTGTTTTAAGGAATTGGCTAATTCTGCACATAACTGATGGCCTGTTTTCTGTTGCTGCATGGTTATCTACTGTGTTAATTGGCATGTTTGTTGTCAGGCTGAGATAAGGAAAATCAGAAGGTTGGTTACTGGTTCCGTGATTATAGAATTGGATAGTAAATTTCTCTATTTGAAAACTTACACTTATAAGTTATATACTTATACCAACTTATACATACTTTCTTCTGGTTTCATATAAAATATAACATGTCTGTCTACTGCTAAAATAAATTTTTATACTGGCATTTTTTCTGTCTGCGTGAAGAAAGAGGTAGGGACAAGGCAGTAAAATGGCTGGGTTTTAGTCAGTTCATTGCTTGTCCTATTCTTTTCTGGTAGTTTTCTTTATATTTCTGTAATCCTGTGGTACTGTCGGAAAGCCCTGTTACTAACATTACAGCAAACAGGAGAGATTTTGTAAAGTAGTTAACAATTAGGTCTTTCACCTGCTGTTTTGTTTGGGCCCATGGAAGAACTTTTCTTCTGAAAAGCCACTTTGTGGTTGTGTCACTATATTAAATCTAGTGCTGGTGCGCATGTTATTTTTTTTTGGGAAACTAGTCACGCCTATACACAGTTTCTGTTTAGTGTTGGGTTGCCAGAGCACATACGTAATGCAAATAGAGTATCTTTTCTTTGGTTGTAATCAGAGCTCTGCACACCAAGGTCTAGAGAGGGAATTCTTAACTTGGTTCTTCAGCTGTCTTTACTGTGAGCCAAAGCAGTGAGAGAAAGCTTAATGGGGCTCTGCATCAAGCCTGTCACCTTTATTGAAAAGGAAATTATTTCTGAAATGTTACTGCGCAGAATTCTCCCATACACATTACACATGTGTGATCTTTGCCTCAGAGTATTGTGTTTGCTTAATTTATTTTCCTTTTTTTTTTTTGACTGAGTCCCCGTTTATAAAAAAAATCTCCTAAATGAATTTGTATTAGATAAGGCTTGTCTGAGCATATGGAACTTGAAATAGACCCGTTGCAGTGAGTAGTTCTAAATTTATGTTGGTTAAAAATCGGAGAACAATCTAGTCCATTGGTATTCAAATTCCCTTTGTTAATTAATTATGAAAATAGAATCTTTAGTATGCTTGACAAATAACACTACAGGAAACATTTAAAGTTACATAGTACTCTTCAGAAGTTCCTTCATGTTAGTGAGGTAGTTGGTTACAGTTGAACAGGGGCAGTGATAAGCCTCCAGTGTACATGGTAGAGCTAACTTTGTTGAGTCAGTAGTGATCGTGGTGTTAATGGAGTACCATGTAATTCATTTCTGCAGAAAATGGAAGGAGATAGAGACATGCAAAATAAAGAGAAGTGCAAAAAGAACCAAAAGATGAGTGAAGAGACTTGCAGTGCCCTACAGTAGTTAAATTTGCAAATTCAAGAGCCTTTCTGGAAGCATGGAAGGTGAAAAGCTAAAAGAGATGGGGAAAGCGACATAATATTTATTAAACGTACGATTTCTAATTTTACTCCTGCAAAAGTAAAAAGTAATAAAAATTGTAGTAATAGTGTGTAACTGTTGATCTAAAGTATCCTGCAGCATTTTATAAACAATGCAAAAAAACCAAACTCTTGCAGCAGTTCATAAATAGCTCAGTATTACTATTTGACTTGATCTGGAAAGAAATTAAGTTCTATGGTAGAAAATGGGTTGGAAAACAAGCAACAGTGTGGTATTACTTTATTGCCCACTGGAGATAAGTTTTCAGTCCACAGGAATATGTTTTTTCACTCTAAACGAATATTCTGGTCTGTGTAAGTTTTATTAAGCTAATAAAAATGCACATAGTAATCATAACTGCATATAAAAATGCAGCAATGACCAGGGGACATACATACATCAGTGTAGCCTTTTTCCTTAAAAAGTATAGAGTAATTATTTATTGTTGAGCTTCCAAGGCATTTCTTGTATGAGCAGTCATTTTCTTCAAAAGGCTTTTCAAGGCTTCATGAATAAAGCTAGTGGTAGAAGCTAAGAACACATAATAAACTTATAGAAGATAGTTCAGATACTGCAAAATTAGAAGCAAAGAATATGTATTTTTTTTCATATATAGTTGGAGGAGAGCAGACTAACAGTGAAAATCAATTTATGTAGAGTATCTGATTTATATCAAAAGCCATGTTGACAGTTGTAATGCTGAAATTAAAAAGTTATTCCTTGATTAAGCATTCAGTTGCTTTCAAATCCTACAAATGCAGTATCTTCTGAATTATGATTACTCAGGATTAATCTCTACCTCAGTGGATTGCTTCCAACCCTAACCGTTCTATGATTGTATTTGTGTCCTTTTGTGTTGTAGTGTCCTGTCCTCCCCTGCCAAATTACTTTCTTTGTGTTTGGTGCCTATGTCTTTGGCAGTTGCAGATCTAAAACTTGATGGATCGGAAGGTCTTTGAGGCTTTGCCTTTTGTGAAACTTCTGGCAAAGCAGTGTCCTTATCTTGGTATTAAGTAATTACACGTTCTAGTCTTCTCAAGAGGTATGTATAAGAAAGACTTGTACTTGGTTTTGAGGAATACCAGTAGGTTACTGTCCTGATCTTTATTACATGCATTTACAAAAAAAAAGACAACTGTCAAAACAGACAGGATAAGTATTTTAAACTTTATAGTACAGACTGTATTTGAAATCTTGTGACACAGAAGTTAAATTTTCCTGAAATCTGAAAACATGTCATTTTATTTTTGACATCATTTTTTCCTTGTTTTTGGTTAAGAATATATTCAAAACACTTAAGTATCAACAGAGCATTCTTCATCCAAGGCTATACATGCGCCCAGTGTAGTATTAAGAATATCCATAGGGTTATCAGTGGGAGAGATTTGGTTACAAGACAGTTCTTCACACTGTGCTAAAAACCTTTACAAAGAACTAACTTTGGGCTTAGCCTGCAGTGTGGTGAAGGACATAGTTAAGTTTAGGATAGGCAGAGCTTTGGAAGATCTTTCCTCAGTGAAAGGAATTTCTTGACAGGAAGTATTTACTGGTAAGAATAGGAAGTCTTCACCAAGAACAGGAAACACAAATTTTCTTGGAATTAACAACTTTATAATCCTTAGTGATTTACGGTATAAGTGAGTTAGGAGTCTGGATAACATAGTGAGAAGAAACTGAGCTCTTACTCAGTGAAGCGAGGGGGATCATGTCTAAAGAACACGTTGCTTCGTTTTGTAGAACTCCCATAAGAGGGATTCAGTTAGTTGGCAGGCGGTCTATTCCCAAGAAAATACTCCTTTTTTGGGAGTTAATGCATTGAATTTGACTGAAAAAAATCTGTGGGGATGTATTTAATCCTTCGTTCTCAGTGTGAACAATTGAACAGTAAAGCTATTCTCAATTGACAGTGAAACAGATGGTGAGGCAGTGCGGCAATTTACTTAACTCTTTTGCTGCTTAAAAATCTCACTTTTGCATTTGGCTTTGCACATGTGTTCTCACCTTGGAGTTAGCTCTGAACCATGTTTCATTCTTAGACTGCTCTCAGTCATCCTTGTGTCACAATTAGAATGTCTCTCCCAAGGATTTAACAACAGGATAATGCTTTCCTCGATCTCATTTCAGCAAATTCAACATGGTAGGACCTCCTGGCCCTCTCACAGTGGAGAGGCAGTCTCACTTTGTGTGTGAACTTCCACTTGTCCGGAGGCTCTTGATATGTTAGGAAAGCTTTTCTTTTGTCTGTGGGAAGGATATTATCTTACTTAATCTCCAGCAATATATGGCTTTAGCCTGTTAGCTATTGCAAATTATTACACCTTTCTGAAGAATCTTTTTTGTCACACCTTTCTGGAGATCTGCTGGAAGTAATTAGTGAATCTCCAGGATGTTTTGCCTATATGTATTTACGCTTTTGCCTTGTAATGTCCAGTGGAAAGCATTTGGAAATCTGAGATAGAAAGAAGCTGAGGACTTCTTAAAGGATATATCTTACACTTGGAGAGAGAACATTAGGATGCACAATGCGAGTACACTTGTGTGAGCATAGGCAAGGTAAAAAGCTTTCCATCTCAAAGAAATTTCGACAACAGTGTGAACTTGTTCATGTATAATGTATCTCAAAGAACTTCTAAATAACTTACTCCTTTTTGTTTCAATTGTTAGATAAAGAGTAAGAACTAAAAAAGTTCATGCATGCATTTTCAGATAAAAGCTTTTCCAGTTGCGCTGTCTCTCTCACAGATATACACACATGCCCATCAAATGTGTGAGAAGAATATGATAAGTTGATTTTTTTTTTTCTTTACTGATTGCAACTAGTGTACGCAAGTCTTACTCTTCAACAGTTCCTAGCCTGAAAAGTTGGTAACTCACCAAATTCTAAGGAAAGGAATGTCCTTGCCCCAATAAAGGCAGGCAAACCCTCAGTCAAATAAATAAAAACACAAGTTAAAAGTGCCTCTGAGAAGCTTGTTTAATAACTCCAGGAATATGAAAGAAATGTGCATTGGCAGTTGTTTTGTGTACAGGCAATGGGCACCAAATAATAGACTTTTTACTGCCTTCATAATCTAAAAATTACTCAGGCTAATGGAGTAAATTGTCTACTGTCAGTGTTGCACTTACGTGCTCTGTTCAAAGTCTTCCTCTTCCCACTGCACCTTAATTACTGTATTATTTGGTGTTCCTGAAACTTATCATGAATTGTTTGTTCACTGTTCTTCATGTTTTCAAGGAAAAGCTGTGTAATTGCTTACCTAGTATTTTAGAAATGTTTGGAGATTATTATAATTAATAGACATTTTGAATTGAGTTATACAAGTTGAACAAATTTCTTCAAGTGGTAAAAAAAAAATAACAAAACCCACAGTGTAAAAATTTCTGATGGCTTTTTTTTTTTTTCTTAAAAGTTCTGTTGCAGCTGATTTCAATTAGACCAGCCTCCAAGAAAACTTTGTGTCCTGGTAAACTTTACTCCTTAGAAAGAGAATGATTTCTGACTCAGAGGAATCATTGGTTCTTCATTTTGCAGTTTTATTTATTTTTGAAGTTTCTGTGTACTTGGGCTTGAAGTCCCTTTAAGGGAAGCTAATGACTCTGAGAGAGTACAAAAGAAATGTGATGTGTTTCTGTGGCTTATATTGCTAAGGGGAAAGCCTGTAGTGTAATAAACAATTTTTGCTCTTTCAGAAACCTTCCATGATACTTTCAGGAAAGTAAGGTGATAGGTCTTCTGTGAGCTAGGGCTTGATTTTCTTATGAGGTATAGGCATTTAGTATTGGTGAAACAGCTTGTCATCCTTACTGGCAACATTACAGCTTCAAAAGAGGCTTCAGGTTCTCCAGTGTCCTGACCTGTTCTTGGAAAAATTACAGACACTTATTTGATTCTTTCCATTGCATTTATTTGAATTATTGTGTTTTGAATTTATGTTAAGGAGATCTCTTCAGGAGTTGATGAGGAAAATGCTGACATTGTACTGATGGTTCAGACCATGCTAATGACTTAGTGGAATCTGGATTGCCGTTTGGATGGAACTGCTATTAGTCTAATCACCTACTGAGACTGACAGAGAACGCTTTTACTTACGCATAAGCTACATGTCAAAAAGTGGTGCCACTTAAATGCGAGGAGACAAAAGTTCTACCCATTTTCTAATGGAAACAGAAGATTTGCTAATGTCAATCAAAATGAAGGGCAAAGGACTAAATTCACTGTTGCTGTAGCCCTGTAGTATGATTTCCAAATACCTAGCAGAAATGTAACATGATAAATGTGTTTATTCTAAAATGACCATATACTACTTTATTTAACTTTATTGATTTTTAAAAGACATGTAATGTAAAGAATACAGACCTCTGTTTGTTTGTTGTTGCGAAATGACTTAATGTAAATTCCTAACGCTTATATCCTTAGTTTGCTTCTCGTACTTTGAGACTACTGTTATGCATTGGACCATCACTAAGGAATACTTAGAGCTGAAGAATCAGGACAGGAAGTGTAAGATCAGAAACAGTTTATATGAAAAATCTCCATGGCTCTTGACCTCAAATCAAAGAAGATACTTGTGGGCCAAGAGATCATTCCTGGCCTGAGCATGTTTTGTCAGAGAAGAGCCGTGCTTTTTTACCTTTCTAATTTTCACTGTGATCTGGTAACATAGACATAATTTGTCCGCAGATGCTGATCAGCTGCATAGAGCCATTGGCACTGATTGGTTTAGAGTTCGTTGTTTGTTCTTGTATTTTGAGCAGGAGGTTGGACTACATGACCTCTGGAAACTTCTTCCAACATCAATTATTATTCTGTGATTCTATGACACAATTTTATGTCAGGGACTGGATTTGTACTGAGATGTTTCAGCCAGTGCAACAGGGAAAGAGGATAAAAAATTGTTAGACTGTCTGTCTGCCTTGTGCATCAGCACAGAGACAAAATATACATTGCTTACAGCAGAGAACTCAATCTTAAAACTGTTCTTACTGATAAACAGGAGCTACCTATTGCGCATGTTACAGTGGATCCCTAGAAATTAAAAGTAAAGTTTTTCTGGGACCTGTAAAATGAAATTGGAAAACCTGAAGAACCTTATGGTGGGAGGAAAAAGCTCCTGAGAGAGTTTATTTTGTCCTAGCAGAATGTCTTGTATTACCTTTTTTTTTAAAAAAAACCCAAAACAACAACAACAACAAAAATGCTTTGAAATGGTTCCTCAGTGCCTACTTTAGGCATTGAGGAACTTTTTAAGAAATAGATTGGTAATATTTGCATAGAGCCTTGTAGAGTGCTTCTTTTTATATATGAGGTTATATTAATGCAGTGTGAGTAAATGCAGTGTTAAATTTGGGATACACAAACAGCTCAGTGACTGGAGCAAAGAAATTAAAATATTCAAATCTATATGAATTAATTGTTGTAACCAGTATTGAAAAAGCCTGACCTTCAGTCCAAAGAAAAAAGAACTGATTTTTTTTTTTTTTTTTCAGGGGAGAGAATAGTATGTAAGAGTTGTGTTATGATGATACCAGAACATCTGTAGGTGACTCACAGCCAAAGAGTCAGGAGGGGAAGCATAGAATTAAAACTAATATTTCTCAAATACTACGTTAAAAAACTCATGGCAGTTGACTTTAAATAAAAGAGAATACAGCTTGTGTGCATCTGTGAACACTGGATTTCTTCAGCTAACCTTTATTTTTTTAATGTGGACAAGATAACACATCACACTGGTGGAGAAATGGTGAGTTGTACTGGTATACCAGGAATAGGTTCATAAAGTATTTTTATGAAGGCATAGGTGTATGTGGAAGACCATGCATTCCAGCTCTCATCCTCTTCAGAAAGTGTGTTTTGTGAATTTTGGATAGGAAAATTAATTAATTTGGCTATGTATTAAGTAATTCCTTGTAATTATTTACATCAATTAAGTAAGAATAATAAAAGCCTTTGGTAATAGATCATAATTGTACTATTGTTCCTTGTTAGAAATAATATCCTAAAATGTTGATAAATGAAGATTTGCTTTTATTTTGCCGCAGCTGGACTGTAGAATTTGTTGCAGGAGTTATGCATATTTAATTTGTAGTTATCCAAATCTGAATCTATGTTGGTATTTGCAGCACTACAGAGGTCTATTTCTCAGGCAGTTCTTGATCTACATTAACACTGGGGTGATAGGTATGTGATACAGCTCCTTTAGTGAAGGCTGTGAAGATGAGTAAGTATGTAGTACTTTACATAAGGACCTTATATGACTTCAGTTAGATGAAAAGATCTACTGGATCCCAATATCCTAACCCCTCTTATGCCATTGTCAAGCTTGTCTGTTACAGCCTGTTGATCTTGAGTTGCAGTGGGCTGAAGTGGCTGCCCTTTTTCCTTCATCTTTTCAAATCTGTTGGACTGTGGAGCATCGTGAAAGAGCTTTTTACCTATAAAGGAAGCTATATCTCCATGATGTGTAGTAAAATAAAACAGAAGATAGATTTCTTTCACAAATTTCAAGTTTCCTTACACATTTTTGGTGTAAGTTGCACTGATACCACTATTTTAGTAGAAAATTATACTATTAATTAAAATAAAGATTTGTGGATAGCTCAGGGCATAAGTCATCATATATTTCATTACCACAAATCAAGGCAACTCCTATTTGATCTTTAAGATCTTAAAAGTAAGTTTAAAAATAAAATTAAGAAGCTGGACATGATTTGAAGAGCTCTGAAAAATGAACAGGTGTTATCACAAGCAATCTAGCTGAAGCCTTAGAATCTTACTTTGATATTTCCTGATGTTATCTAAACTCCACTCTGCAGCTCTTCTGTGCTGAACCTAAGCTGGGAAGAGATAACGAGATTTCTTGTTTCTGTAACCCCTTTCCACAGCTCCTTTGTTGTTTTTTTTTTTTTCTCCTCATGTTGCCTTGTTCAGATCCGTTCTTTGACAAATGAATTTCCCCAGATAATGAAGATTTTCTAGCAGAGATGTGTTTGGTGTGTTTGAGAGGCTGGGGATGAACACTTGCTTACAAAATTGTTTCTTTGTTTATTTAAGGTAGCTAATCTTGCTTGTTCGTTGTCAACAAATGAAGATGGAATGAAAGTTGTCCAAATGGCAGCTAATCACATACAGACTTTGTGCCCACAGGTATGATTTTTTCAATTAATTCCTATTCTAGTGCACTGAGCATACCCTGTATTTTTGTCATGCAACACGGATGTTCAGATATGCTCTTTCAGTCTAAGTTGATGTTCCATTCACACAGCTGAGTGTTGTAAATGGAGACCAAATGATAAATCAAGGGCAAATACTTGGTTAATTTGTTTATTTTTTTCTTAGTGGTTTACCTAGGAATTGTTAATAGTCTGCATTGATTGAGATTTTTAAAAAGCTGTAAAAATGGCAATTGAAGAAACGTGCTGCTCTGTTTTAGAATTAAACCTGATTGAACAATTTAGCATGATAGGCAAATTGTGAGTATTTTTAGTCTTAGAAAGCAATACGTGTGTTGAACTTTAACTTGAAATATTGTTGCCACTTGATTTGGTTTTTGTGTATGTGAATGTTGAAGTATGAGTTCTGCTGATTATCACCAATTCAAAAGCTTGAGCTATTGTTATAAGCAAGTGAGTGAGAAATAGCAGAGCTACAGGTAAATTTTTGGTACTTAGTAACTTTCAAAAAGTGTATTCATTCTGTATTTGTCACGTTCAGAATTACAGAGATACAAAAATGTCTGCAGTTATGTTTGTTTAGAGCAAAGATTTTACTGATTTGCATGAATCTGATAGGAGTGTTTCAGCCTTGAGGCTGCATAATTTCAAGATCATTAATTCTTTGAAGAACACTAGTTTACACAGTGGTCTAAATATCCTGACCCTTTTGTGTGTTGGAATGCTAAATGTCAAAATAGACAGTGAAGGCAGATATTAATACATTCAATTACAGGCTTGAGAAGTCCATTTTATGGCTGTGGAGTAAACGCAAGACTTGGGGAAGAACACACTTCTATCAATGAAGTGTGATATTCTGAAAATGTCACAGATCAGTGTTTTCTCTTGAATCATTCAGTTTCAGTGTCTCTTTTTACAACTTTTACAGTTTAGTGTTTCACATCCTGCTCTATTTGATGTAATGTATTACTGGTTTTGTAAGAAGATTGCTGGCTTGTAAGAAGAATTCTTACCTTCTTTGTTTCTCCAGGAGTTCAATTACATCTTCATAATTTATTACTACACATCCAGATGTAGCTTTCTAATTGAAAACCTAGACTTCCAGTTTTGCATCTGATACCAGAAATTCCTAAAATCTAATTTTGACTAAAATACTGATTTTTCTCCACAGCTATTTTAGTTGCTAGGGTTTTCCCATAGTAAAATTGAAGTTTCTTGTTTGAGGTTTTTTCCCTTTTTTTTAACCTCGAGGTAAGACAGAGGTGAATCTGTCTAAACAGAGAATCTGGTATGCACATGATAAGATTATATTACTATTAATGGTGTATTCACTGTGCAGAATTTTGTCCTTTCTTGGATAAGGACCATTCCATGCAAAAGCAGTTGTCATTTTACCTAAGTAAGAAATTGCAGAATAAGACACCTGCATTTTTCAGTAAATCAGATTATGCCATATCATTTAAAAATCCTCCACAGGGAGAATAATCATCTCTTAAGATCTCTGTGGGGCATATCAATTAGAGTTTGGAATGAGGAAATTTGCATGTAAAACTCCCCAGTGTTCTTAAATCTTTAGAGTAAAAAAAATGTATTTCTTGAAGGGAACCATGTGGTTTGGATTGAAATCTGAAATGGTTGAATTAAAACAGAAGGGGGGGGGAGGGGGCGGGACATAACAACTCACCCCAAACACACCAACCAAAAAATCAGCAACAAAAACAACACCTACAGAAAACATCTGGGGATCTTGGGAGTTCTGCAGATCTGATCAATAAAACTTCCACATAGCACTGGGAGGAAGGCAGATAAAGAATTTGAAACCCTAGAGGAAAGCCTTTTATATACTAGAATTCATAGACATGCTTATGTTGTACTAATGGTACTGCACTGTAGTTAAAGTGTGGAGGGTTGATTTTGAACTCTGACCTTGAGCCTAAAGCTGGAACAGATGTTTCAAAGTGGTGATCAGAAGTGGCTAGTCTCAAGACAGCAGCTGGGAAGAGCTTCATCGTGCCCAAGAGCTCTGGCTAGAGCCTTTTTATTATTATAAAGATCCCTGGGGAGTTTTAAGGAGCAGAGAGTTTGGGCTTGTTCTGCAAAACTGTACCCCATAAAGCGAATTTTAGGCTCAATTCCTTTGAAGATGAGATCATTCTGACTCAGGTCTTGCTAAAGCTTACTGCAAGTTACCACAATGGCACAGGGTGATCTCTGCAGTGAGACACATCCATTCTGATACATCATGCAAGGAAGCAAAATGCAAGAAAGATACATGAGTGTTCATGGTTTAGCTTAATCTTTATTTCTTTAGCTTAATCTTATCATATGATGATAAATAAACTTTGAAAAATAATTAAATCCCATGCAATATTTTTATCAAATGTTTTTAAAAAGACAGGGTATACGCAGTGGTATAACCAGAACCTCAGATCTTTGTGTTTTTAGTGGGTTCTGTTTTTTTTTTTTTTCTGACTATTGAGAGGTATAAAGCTATTAGGTTAGAAAGAAATCTATGTAACAGGAAATCCATTCGAGGTTGAGTTGCTCTTCGTGTTTAAAAATAAAAATGGAGATGTATGTGAAGTTGTCACCCCGTTTCTCTTCTTAACTTGCACCTAACTGGGAATGTGTCAGACTCTAAAGGAGAAATTCCAGCATATTTCAGAACTGGTTCCTAAGCCACTGGAGGAAGTTTGCAAAGATATGTGTCCCACACATGCAAATATTCAACTGAGAAGCTCTGATTTCCAACCAGGGCTTGCACGTTCTCTGTGTTCTTTCTTAAAACTGTGATCATAACTTTGTTATGCTTCCTGTAACTTTTACGGAAGCTTTAAATGTGAATGTCGTCTAAATGTATTTTCTCAAAATTAAACATTTTATCAATGTGTTTTTCCCTTATAAAATGAACAGGGTAATTTAGTCTTTCCTTTGAACTGTGTTTTGATTTACACTTAAATTGTTTAGCCCTTTCTGTTTGATACAGATAGATGGATATTATTTGCTTCTGTGTTATTTTCTAGAAAGTAGGTACCGTATTGAACAAACTTGAAAACCCTCTTTCACAAAAATGAGACAGCTAATAAGTGGGCCGCATCTTTCAATGTGTTATGTTTTTCAGGTATTGGAGTTTAATTATATATTTTGTGATGCTGTGGATTTTTGAACATAGCAATTTACATTTCCTATATATTTACTTTTCTGTGAGAGAAAGTCAGTCATCCATTTTATTTGCTCTGGTACATTAAATGGTAGGGGACATGGAAGAAGTTTTTTTTATTAGCCTCATAGAAACTCTTCACTGATATCACTTTAATAACCACAATTGTTTAATCTTTTTGGTTGAACCGTCTGTGTGGTGTCTCCTTTTATCTGCCTTAATACTATTTTCTTAAAATACAACAGTCTTGTGCAAGGGCAGAAGTAATGGGGCAGAACACGGTGAGTCAGTGAGTTCTCTACCATCTGCTTTAAAAGACAGAAAACAGATGTTAGTATCTCTAACAGTATCAGGCATTTTCTTAAGTACCATCTCCAGCCTTTCAATTGAGAGATTAATTAAAAGTACATATCATGCCTTAATAATAACATTTCTGAAACGAAAGAGAATATATTTTGGTGAAATTATAACATTTTTTATGTAGATTTTCACCATGTTAGTGAAGTCCATGCACAATGCTGCTGAAGTTAATGAAGAAATTGTCATTAACCTTGATAGCTATGTTAGTCTACTTGAACATTCCTATGCTTAATTTCTTCTCTAACATCTTTGTTCCACAACCTATTTAATGTGGCATATGTCATAAGGCTGCTAGGGACTTGATCTCCCTCCTTTCTCTCAAGCTGTTGTTTCTGCCTCCTTCCCTTGTGACTAGCAAAACCAATTGTGCAGCTACTCAGCGATCTGAATCGGGAAACTGATGCAGCTGAGAATTAACCTGGGAGGCAAGTAAGAAGGTTAGTTTTCATTCAAGTCAGTTGCCTGATGTAGTTTGCCCTGTGGACGTATAAACACTGCTTGCTGGCTCAAGGGAAGGAATGGAGGAAAAAGAGTCTAAAGGAGGAGCAGGCAACTGCTTTTGGTGGCAGTGCAGACTAATGCCAGCTTGAGCAGATAGTGGTGAGCTGATAGTTTTGGTGTTGGAAGTTAATTTTTATTTTCACTATTAGTGGATAGCTGTTGTTACCAGCTATCAGGAGACATTGTTAGTCTAGTCCTCAAGTATCATAATAATATATGATTGTATTTGGGTGGATGATCCTTTGTACCATCAGAACACTGCAGTCTTAATGTGACGGGCTATCTGCAGAAAAGGAACATGTACAAAACCAACTGTGTTCCAGTTTCCAGTCTGACTATCTGACAGGGACTGAAAATGGTACAAAAAAGAAAACTTTTCATGTATCCTCTAGCATAATTTGCTGACATGGGTAGTTGTAGGATGTTACCTTTTTCTGTTTGAGTATATTGAGGTTTGTTGTTCTAAAAAGATGATAAAACACGTGGCATTTTTAGTTGGTTGAGGTACTATGGAATCCTAAAGCTGTGGGCTACCAAAATGTATTGGAAGACGTAATGGTTTGTATTATTATACAAGTAGACTCAGCTAGATGTTTGCTTTGGCTTGAACTTCTCCTATTAAGCGTCTGAAGGGGAAGAAAAGAATACTGACTCTTAGATTCCCCTGAAAGACTCATATTGGCCGTGATTCCTTGGCTGTTTTATGATAGTACTTGGAGAGAGAGTAATTAACTACAAGATGCCTTGAGATATGCCGTCTTAACTTTAATCTTCAACAAATTATCAGTTTGTAATAATAAATAAAAATACCAACCCTGAGTGGCCTCAACTTTTGGAGCAATAGAGAAGCTGTTCTGCTTTATCATCTCTTCTGCTTGCCCTGCCTGCAGTTAGTGGACATGAGAATGGTCAAGTTTCTTAAAATTGCTGGAGGGCATTTGCTGTAGATTCATACTGCACAAGAGTGCTGTGAATGTTTTATAAACAATTTATTTTTCCCTTGCCTTTAAAACCTGAGGGTATTCTTCCTAGAAAGAGCTTTCTTTTTTATCTCTTGAACTTCATTCTTCTTTCTGAATATGTAAGTTTCCCTGAGACGCCACATTTTGTTGGTGACAGTCCTGCAGCAAAGTGCTGGGGAAGGAAAGAAAGGCAATAAAACATCATTATTAGAGACGTATTGTGATAGAAAACCTACTGAATCTGGGAAGGAGAGTGGTCATACAGTAGGAAAGCTTGAAGTAGTACAAGGCAGCAAATTAATACCACTATTAAGAGATGTTGTTTTGCATGGTGTTTGGAAAAGAAGGGCAGACTGCAATAAAGAGGGGAGAATATAAATAGCTATAGCATGCAGTAATAGAGAAGTTTAAATAGTGAGAAGCTAAAGTCATTGATACATGGTTCCATGTGATGTAACTTTATTCTATGCATTGGACATATTACTATTATCAGCTTTTAACATAATTCTGAGGTACTTTTCAACTGGATTACTGGAAGTGTGGTGGGGATCCTAATGGGTGCTTCAGCACTGTGAAGGAAGCTGGTGATATAGATGGTGGGGAACAGACACAAGCACTTTGTCTTGCAAGCACCAAGGGAAGTGAATGAGGCAGACACAACTTCGATGTAGCTGTGGCATCAACATAGTGGGGCTGCATGGTCCGTGTTCTTGTACATGCATATTTGTCCTATGAGCTGCAACTAAGGAACAAGCTATTTGGAAATTTCTGATGTCGTCTGCGCAAGCTTGGAAAGCGAAGGCACAATAATTTTTTTTCTTTTTCTTTTCTTTCCCTACACACTCACTTTCTCCATCTGTCACTGATGCAAGGTCAGACTTTAGTGATTTGGGGAAATTCTAGCATGTCTCTCAGGGAAATGTCTGACCTGGAGAAGTGTGAAGAGGTGAATATTACAGATTTTGGCCGATTCACGGCTCTGATGAGCTTTCAGGTTTTTAAACTGAGCTTTAAAATTGAAAACTCAGTAGAGGTAGCATCAAATTCAAGGCAGCAGATGATTACCCTTGTGTTTTCACGATTTCTTCCTGGAAACTAAAATGCTAAAATGTCATTAAAGAAGGCAAAGAGAAGTAACAAGTGGATGTTCTGTGTTGTATTTGTGGAATGACAAAGTATATTTGGCAATTTGACTACCTGCTTTACTGAACTCCAGATTAAAAGTCATTAGAATGTGTATCAGTAAGAACAGCTTGTGACATGCTAGGAAGATGTGAACTCCTGTTTACATCAGTGCAGAAAATAGAGATAAGGTATGTGTGTTTCTCGTTATACGTTTTCTGTCTCTGTTCCACTGTTTCTAGGAAAATGCGAAATGAAGGTTAAATTGATGACTGCAGTCATGCTAACTTTGTCTTCTGCTATAGCATCACTGAAATTCTTGAAGAATGCAAACTCTGCTGTTGACGCTTCAGCCATATCTCCAAGGCACAATTATTACCCATAGTGCATAGTTTTTTTGGGAAAGGATGTTCTCATAGGGATTTTTTTTCTGCATAGTGCACTACATCCTTCTGACAATCGTTTTACTTGTATCTGAATCATGGTGTGTATAAATAGTTAGCGATGCTTCAAAACTCACCCCATTTCTCATTTCCTTAACAATACACATTTCTGTTGGAGGCAATAGTTGCCTTTTTCTTAATCCTGTTTTAAGTCAATATTCTGCTGGAGTTTTGGCATGTGGTAAATAGACTAAGGGACTGAAGACATTAGAAAAATAGTACCAACAGCTGGGGGAAAAATTAGTCTTTTCATGGTGGCTGACATGCAGTTCAGGTAGTGTTGAATTCGTCTTTTAGAGGATGATAATGTGAATGATGTGTAGGGACCTGATTTCATTCCTAATTTCATTAATACAAGTCTCTGCACTTGGGCTTCAGAAATGCTGCTTAATAACAACAGAGGAATAAAGATGCCTTCCTAAGGGGGAAGGATGGTGGGGGAATATTTTTTGTTTGAACTTCTCATTACCTGCCCTGAACTGTCCTAGCTGTCTGGAAGGTAACAAGGGTTTTGCATTGGCTTTTGCACATCTTTCGGCTCATAGGGTGTATAGACTGTGTATGCTAAATACAGGACAGAAAGTGAAAAAGTGGTGAGACAGAACATGGTGGTGTAACATTACACTTATTTTGGAGAAACTTGTAAAATCAAGGTGTTGGTGATGGTTTTATGCTCATATATTTGGAAGTGTATGTTCCTGAGCAAATGGTTACTGTCTTTAAGGTACAGTATTCCACTTTATGTATAGGAATCTTACTACACTTCTGTGACAAAATCGTACAGTGCTGATTCTTAGGGGCTAATTCCATTCGTATAAAATATATTACTTGAAATAATGGTCTTATTTTAGAGTCCTCCTTTGTTCCTGAATGAATAGAATATACCTGATTTGTTGTGATGCATTTGCGTAATGCTCCTGATGCTGTCTTCATCTGTAAGCTCTCAGCTGTGTCTTTCAGCTGTTCTCAGTGTTCTCGTTGTTATTTCTCAAGCCTCTTTTTACCCCTATATATCTTTACAGGATGAATTGATGAGAATTAAATTTCAGTTTTTCAGATGAGGTGATACCATTATGTAGATTGTGGGATTGTAGTGCTTTCAAGACTATTCTTAGGGTTTGCTAGGCTGCATGGACTGTGTAATGTGTACATAAAGAATGTTTTAGATGTGTTGAGCTGTATGAAAACCTTAGTGTTGCTGACTTTCACATCTTTTTTTTCTAAATGTATTGTCCACATCTCTTCCTACTAGGATATTAAATAGACATCAATCTTAAATTACCTTATTCACTTTGAATTTTAACTGTCCTTTTCAGTTAACTTTCTTTACTATTAAACCATTAACCCACATAACTTCTAATACTAAGTAATTCAAATGAGGCCTGGATAACAGGATAGTAGTATTTGTCTTGGTCAAGGATTTACCCAAATTAACCTGGAATAGTAAGAGGATATACTACAGATAATGTTCTAACCACATGACTAAAGTAAGAACATAAATCAGCGCAAAAACATGTTACTTCATTCATGTGTAAAACCAACTGTAGCTGAAGATTTAGTGGTACAGTTTCATGAATTAATAGGCTATCAATTTAAATGTTTTTTACAAGTATTGACTGTTCTTACTTAACCACAAGCAGCTGCTCGCCTTTGCTGATCCTGGTATTACTGAAGACAAATGCCTCACCTGAAGTGTTTTTCTGGAAGCAGTGCTGCTAGAGAAGGAAAGAAAATAGTAGATGTGGGCTTTTTGGCTTTTTCTTCTGTTCACAGTTGTGTTGGTTTAGGTCTCTTAAAAATTAACTGAGTGAGAGAATCAGCAAAAGAAGATTTTGAATGTTTGTAGATTGCAGATGAGAGAGAAAGCCTAGCAAGGTCCCTTGGAGCCTGCAGTGAGGGGCCAGTAGCATGCAGTGAGGCCTAGGGAGGACAGAAAAATTTCCAGGGGGACATGGGATATATTTGAGGATGTCTATCAGTCTCCCTTGTTCATCATACTGTTTCTACCTATTGTTTCCAGAGGCATTTTAGGGATTTTTGACCTATATGTCTCCGTCTCTGTGTAACTTCCCTAAAACTTTTTACTTGTCTGTCTACTCAGTAACTCATTTTTGTGTTAAGTTGAAAGCTTGCTGTTGTCATCAGCTCTTGATTTCCTTTGCTCAGACCATACTGCCCTTCATAGATGTTAGAGGAAATGTAGACTAATGGCATTTAAACAAATGACTACTAAAGAAGGTTGTCTGTAATGGTGGCAGATGCCAAAGCAACAATGTCATATATCCTCAAACGTTTTTATTATTATAGTGGTTGTGTTTTATATGCAAGTTTGGGGTTTTTTTTTATTAGTATTAAATATGGATGCCTTAGGTCTTTCAGCTTGACATGGTTGCCAGGCAAAACAAAGACATGTGATCTATACCTGGCTCTGCAACGTAGATGTGGCAGGATTTTTATTTCATTAGTATCAATCAGAATTGTTTTATGGAATGTAGGTATTGTCACACTTGTGGAAGCCACATTTGTTCAGGGTGAATTTAAGTATTTTCTTAATATGTTAATTGAGCATTAGAACAGTTTATCTTGGGAACCGTAAGGAGCATTGGCACCTGAAATGTTTAATTCAGGATTAATTGCCTTTATATAGAATATAAGTTATTTAACCTCTAGCTGTAGACTTCCTGAAGGAAGCCCTAGGTAAATTCTATGATTTGTGTTATTTAGGTGGTCAGAGTAGATGATTTGTGGATCTTCTGTAGCCTTAGAGTCCATCAGTCTGTGTGTCAGTGCAGTCTCTGTACCATTAGATGAGGATGCCTGCCTGAGCTGTTGTTTTTGCATGTAGTGACGGTTTCAAGACTTTATTTCTGGAAATATCTGGAGTTGTCTGGATTTCTAAATTCACTCATTTAGTAAAGTTGACTACATGCTGTAACAGGTTTGGTGATCTTCCCAAGCAGTTTACCTCTTTACTGCATTTGGCAAGATAAAAATTTTATGGTGCTTCTGTTACTAAAATAGCTTTTTACATAGTTTCATTGTTGTTTTTGACAGAACCCATCCCCTGGTAAATATACTAGAACAAAGAAGAAAATACAGGAAGAAAAAGACTTTATTGTTTTCAACCGGAAATAGGGTTTGACTTTCAGATAATATCTTATTGAAGGCTTGAACAGAAAAGTTAGAAATTTCTTGTATCGTATTTCAGCCATGATGGACAGATTTCAAAACCTAAACTATGTAGTTAGTGTGGTGAATGGAAATAGGACCAATGTGACCTAAGAATTATTGAGGTGAAATGTAGAGCCCCTAGCTCAGAAAACTGATTCTGTGAAATTGAATCAAGCATAATAGGAATGAAAACAGTGAAGTCTCAACTCCAAACTTCTTACCTTCAAGAGAATGTTAGGGGAGCTGCTACAGAGCCAAACAGAAATGGACTTCATTGTATGTGAAAAGTTCTTGTATCTTTGGTATTGATGTTAAAATAAAAAAAACAGAGGTTGTTTCTCGTATGCAACTGTGGAATGTCCAAATGTCAGATGTACAGGTCCTGTTTTGATTTAACAAGCTTAGAAGGTATTTAATTGGGTGCTCGTACTCCCCCAGCTTTACAGCCCGTGTGCTGGACCCTTTGGGCAGTGAACGCTATACAGGCAGTACTGTCGATGCTTTATTGCTAGCTCATGTTGTAGACTGCTTAGGTGTAGGGAGGAGGGGACTTAATACTTGCAAATTGTGCAGAAGTCTGTGTGCTGCAAAGCCTAGCATTGCAGTGACTCCTGTACATGTTTCTACCTGGCAGTGTGAGGGAAAGGAGAGAGCATGCCAGTTATACTTTTTCTGAAAGCTGGTTGCAAGTTTGCCCATCTCACAGTATGGTTTAGGAAGCAGTTCTGAGATCAGAGCAGCAAAGACAGAACAGATCTGTTCCTGCAGTGTTAGCTGGGTAATATTTTGTCCTGCTTGCTGCAGATCTAAGCAGGCCACATCCTAGAATCAAAATTTAGACTGGATCTCCGCCTGGCAGAAGCTCAAAATATTTATTGTAAAATCCCTGCCATGTACAGGGTTTGGCAGTGAACTGTTTTTTGGATGTGTTTTGCATATTAAAAAAAAAAAAAAATGAATTATGTAGGGTTATGTGCTGGTAGCTTGAAACATGCTGTATAAAAAGTACTCAATTTTGAGGCTTAACTAGTAATGGAAAATAATTATTTACTTTATAAAATTTTCAAATGTTTACAGTTAGTAATAAAAAAATACATAATTACAAATTAATAATCCCAACCCTTCTAAAAATGTCCCACAGTTTGTAGTTGATGCTTGTTTGATGCTGCCTTTCTTGCCTTTTCTTCTTGACAGTATTGGAACTTCTACTGTTCTACTATACTGTAACAAATGTTGGTTATCAAGTCAGGAAACAATTTCATTTTAGCTCTATTTTGATGTCATATTGATGTCACCTGTAGTCCACTTCCCCTCTTATCTTTTTTCCACTAGTATAGGATTAACTTTTCCATGGTTTAGAGATTTAAAATGTTCCTGGCAGATGTTTTGAGCACCCTGCTCTTAAACACCTCCAGTGATGGAGAGTTCAGCGTCTATCCAGGCAATCTGTTTTTGTGCTTATTAACTGTCCCTTCAGTTAGGCATTATATTTTTTTTTTAAAAAAAACCACACACACACAAAAATATTCCTGACCTATTCCTGGTGGCAGAAATTGCAGGTTTTTTTTTTTTTTTTCCTACTTAGCAGCTACTTATGAATTTGAAAATTGTAATGTATCCCCTCACTTTATACTACAGTTCACGTGCACTGCCAGTACTACTAGTCCTTGTTATGGCAGTGTTTCCTGTGGCAAATCTGTGACACTAAGGATTGCTGGTAACAAACTGACCAAAATGGTGAAGGTAGCGTTCTCATTGCTAATGTGCCAGCATATACTGGTCTATTCAGGTATCTTCCAAAGTCTCTTTTATGGCTTTTTTTCTAGAACCAATGTGCAGTTTGACCTGTTTGTTCCTTTTTTAGAAAGTGAATGATAATTTGCAATATATTTTATTGAGATTATTGATTTTATTCTTCCTTCTGCTTCTCCTCTCCTTTTTAATTCTGTCCCATTTATGTGTGTACACTGACATTATTCTGTTGTTATGGTGCACATTTTCTCGGTGTAATTTTGGCATAGTTAACAAGCACCCAGTATTAAAAATGTTAGAAAGTTCTTGTTCTGTGTTCTTGTTCTGTTCTTGTTCTTTCTTTTATTGAAATTCTTCCTCTTTTTCTCGTGGTGTATTGTGTACTGGCTGATGAAAACAGACCTTAAGGTAGAGTAGAACAAATTACGTAAGTGTGAATGGTTATCAGTATGGCTTGTACTGCTGAAAAACAATCACCGAGTCTTGGGTCAAGGGCAAAGGAAAGAGGGTTTTCTACTAATTCCTAAAATGGTTAAACTGCTAATGTTATTTAAAAAAAAATACATGGAAGTACGCTATTACTACACTGGATTTTCTGGTTTTGTTTTCTAAACTTCATGTAGAAAGAGCATCACGGGCAGCATTGCCTGTCAACCAAAGAGGTTTGGGCACTGAGCTGATGACCTTTAAAGATCCCTTCCTACCAAAACTACTCTGTTATTCTGTGAAACTTGATAGGGTTGCTTTTTTTCCGCGGAAGTTTCTGTGAGGAGCTGAAGGATCATATGTACTGTCACCAGAAATGATGCTCCTGAAGTACTAAATGCAGAATTATTTTAAAAACATGGTCTATGTGCAAGTCTTGAGGTACCATATTTTTTTCCTAATTTTCCATGTATATGGATTAAAATTAGTCATTAACAAGAAGGCCTTGTGCCTCTAGTCTACACTTAGGAAAACAGTGCTTAGGACGAGAAATCTCTATCGGTTTTAAAGAGGATGAAGGACAGAGAAATGGTAGTGGAGGCCTTTCCTCATTTAGTTTGTCTGTTCATTTGTGCATGTGTAGGATTTTTTATTACAGTTTTACCAAGTCACTTGGAATAGCCACAGTCTGCAGTTCCTTGCAGTTTAGAAATAAAATTATCTTAGCAAATAAAAACTTAAATTTTTTCTTATTGCTGAAGCACCTTCAATCCAATAGAAACCTTAAGCAGTGGACTCCATCGCCACAGATTCTGAGGCATCTGGTAACAAAATTGAAAAGGCCATCTGAAATGCAGTTCATAAACTGCTTATAGTTGCATCTTTTGAATTTTAAGCATTTGTTTTAATAAACAAAGGAAGTAGTTTGTGTTACTGGTGAAATTGGAAGTCAGTTGAGACTGGCTGTAGCATAGCCAAAGGTAGTGCTGTAACAAAATGCCGAACACTAATCTTCATAAAAATGAACCCTAATAATCTCGTAAATGTCTTGCTTTAACTCTGGGAAAAAGAAAGAAACAAACAAACAAACAAAAAACCAACCAACCAACCAAAAAAAAAAAGTGCTTGCAGAGCCTTCAGTAGAAGCAACGTACACAAATGAAAATTTAAGCCTTCAGAAGCGTGAGTGGTCTGTTGATGTGCTTGAGGAGCCAGAAGCAATTTATTATGAGAGCATAAATAAACGTCTTCAGGAAGAGACCCTTAGTTCCCAAAGAAGTGGTGCTACAAATGAATAGTGCATGTGGGAATGTAGGCAGAGGGTTTATTAAGATAGTTTGCTAATGCCTATGAGATAGGCACCTTTCTTGATGCCTTTGAATAGGGCTTCAGAGTCCCTGGTGACTTGTTTTCTGCCTTCTGATGAAATATAAATGATCAACCTTTTAATCTGTGTCAGTATTGCTGTGCTATTGCTATTCTTCAAATGTTAGAAACGATGTGTGATTTTAGGAGTGCTCCAAGCTGCACTCAGCATTCATTTGGGAGAGGTTCTCTTCTAATCTCCCTGGAAGTTATTATGATTCTTTCCTGCACTTTATTGGAGGAGAGGATGTTATTTACAAACTAAAATATAAGGCACCTTCTGTGCAATCAATATTTTAACAATACATATTTCCAGGCAATTGCATTAAAAAACCCCCAAATAAATAGCTAGACTGTTTTAAAAGATTTTTTCATAGGCAAACTGCTGAAACCATAGCTGACTGATGGTTTTTGAGATGGTTTTTATTTTTATTTTACTTTTTTATTTTAAAGAAGTTCCATATTATCAGAGGTATAGATCAAGTTATGATAATTATTGTTATAATCAGATTTTTAAAAACAACAAGCTGTGCAGCTTTAAAAAAAGTACTGATCAGACTCTGGACTTTCAGACTGTAATTGATCAACAGTCGAGCAGTTTTTTCCTACAATGGGGAAGATGACAACTGCAGCTTTACTCAGTGTATTTTGTGGTTTTCTGTGTAACTTTGCAGATGTTGTGGAAGGTCAAAATAGGAAGGTTGTGCAGTGTAGATCACTAATTACATAGTAATTTTGAGATGGTGTGGCTCCTAATGGTTTACATTCAGAAAACAATTTAAAAGAGTTTAAATTATTATTTAAAATTAAGTAACAACTTTAAGATAACTCCATTCCTGTCTTACAAAAATATGTCATAAATCATTCTGATATGTTGGTGTGATACTGTTTTTTTTTTTTTTTTCAGATATTTCTTCTTTTTATACTTCTTGGATTGTTGGTTTCTCTGACAGTACCTTATCTTTTGTGACCAGTTGGCATGGTGGACTTGCATTTATTAACTGATGCAGTGTAAATGCAGATGCATTTTTGCTGCTACCTGTCCAGTTGGTTCCAGTTCTAAATTTGTTTTACCAATTGATAATTTTTTTTTTTTGCTGGAGAATGGGATGCTTTTATGTTTGTACTTATAAGACAGAGTTCTAATTTTTAGATCACTTGAGGAGTTGGTGAGGAAATCTTACCCTTTTCTTCATTGTAGTTGCATCCTCTCCTCCATCTCCAACTGCTTGGTAAAGCAATAAGCATGTAGTCTGTTCTTATAAAAATCATTAGTAGAAAGACTCAATCCCAGCCGAATTCTTGTGAAAGCCTAGTTGTGTATGTTCCTCCATTGTGAGAGCACAAATATTAGTAAGTCATTATTTAAGTTTTACCAGCTGTGTAAATTCATGTGATATGTAAAAATACTAGCCAAACAAAACCAATTACAAATTTAGCTTGTGATCCAGAACAGGATCCAGAGGATTGATGTTATTGTAAAGAAACATCAGATGGAGGTAGGATGAGGAATTTCCTAGTCCTTATTCTTTGATGCAGTGACTTGATTACAGTGGTGCGGTATTGAGAATGTGAATGTGTACTGTCAGGACTTGGGATTACTATGGTGTACTGTTCTTATTCTTCTAATTTTTTTCTTTATATGGTATTTTGTCTTCTTAAAACCATTCTCCCCTTGATAAATAAACAATATAGAGAGGGAAAAAACAGTTATTGTAAGGTTAATGTTCAGTTTCTACCTGGGATATGTATTAGTTTAATTAATACAATACTTACAGATACAACAGCAACGAAAAGCCTGATTAGGAAAAAACCTCTCTAGCTAGTTAACTGACTGAATAGGTATCTATGGAAGTAATCACTTAACGATCCAGTATTTTCATCTTCAGTTAGTCTTTCCTGGGAGAGATGGAAAATCTACCCTCTGCGTGTGAACATAGTTACTGCTTTTAGGCCTAACTGATTTAGACGTGCTGGTCAGCTGCTTTTGTATAGACTTCCCATGCCATTGATTCTAAAAGAGATGCCTGTTGTCCTGACAAAACCTTCTACTTTTACGTGACAGAGGCTGATAGTGCCTCTGCTAGTGGTAGCTTAGTGAAGATACTCCACAATAAGCTCTGTGATAATAGTTGTTAAAGAGTTTAAACTCAAAACTGAGGTGGTGTGTGCCATACTGGTAAGTGTGTGTCTTATGGCAAACTGGAATTACATGAATTCTGCAACTAAAAATAAAACACTGGGATTTTTGCTAGTCTATTCCATTAGTGTCCTTATTTATTAAGCTAGAATTAAAGTTAGCCTAAGCAGTATCTGACTGGTATTCATGCAGAGAATAGAAAGAAAAACTGAGCAATGCTTCTGCTTAGAGAACAGAAATACTGCTCTGCAATTTTAAGTAAAACATAACATTTTATTTCTGAGGACATGATTTAGCTCTTGGGTTTTGTGTTTTGTTTTTTTTTTCTACAGGTTATTAATGCTGCTTTAGCTCTTGCTGCCAGACCAAAAAGTCAAGTTGTGAAAAACAACATGGAGATGTATAGGAGTACATGGGAGAATCACATCCATATTCTTACTGAAGCTGTGGATGATATAACAAGTATTGATGATTTTCTTGCTGTATCAGGTATGGTAATTTTTGGAATCTGAATATTCTTTTATATGCTTTGAAAACTTCTTATAACATTAGAAAGGAAACCGATGGAAAATAGCTTCTGTAAGGTTTTGCCAAGCTATTGCATCTGTTTAAAATGTCCCGCACACAGTAGAGATTTCTACTCAGCACAATGTACAGCTGAGTGGAAGTTATTTGAGCAAACTGTAGGTGTGTGAAGCAGACTGGCTCTGTTACAGTGACTACGTTTATCCATGCTAATGGGTTCATTTAACTCTAAGTTTCAAAATCCTCTCTGCAGCTGTAAGAAGTCTCCTTCTAGAAAGGAAGTACCTATCAGTGTGCATACTCATAAAACAGGAGATTGTTACAATGCGCTGTGTTCCTGTGATAGATGCAGAAATGGGAAGCCATGTGGGCTGCTTTTTCGAGTTGATGTATTTAAAAGCACCTCATAAACCAGAAGGATGCACTGTACCATTTCCAGAATTTTCAGTTAAAAATATTTGTCAAGCAAAATGTACTTACAAATCTCTTCACTGAAGAGACCTTTGATAGCAGTAAATAGTATTTACTGAAGCAGTGAGTGTCTTCAACATTTAAACAGAAGATAGAAAACAGTTGGTTTACTTCCTGCAGTTTAAAGATCCCAATTCTATGTTTTTGAGTTCTCTTAAGTTAGTATTAAATGGACAGGAAGGAATAACTTCTCATCTAAATGAAATGTGATTTAACTCCTTATGGCCAGCAGGCCCTGAACTTGCCTGTTTTCCTCTGGGCTTTTCCATTGGGCTTAGTTCCATTTGGTAGGTTTATTTGATTTATGCAGCAATAGAGAACAAGACTAGTTCTGCAAATGCCAGTAGTTTGAAACATTGAAAGTGAAGTCAGAACTAAGTTCATTTTCCCAGATTATTCTTTGCTTATTGGACATGAGGGCGGACTCCTGTCTAAAAGGGAACGTAGCTTGGATATTCACTGCTATAAAGCTTATTTGTATATCTTCAAAAATACCACCTGTACTCTAGTAACTGGAAGCTGCTGGAGTTCCCATAACTGAGTGGTGTTTTTTCTTGTGATCAGGGGGTGGATATTACAAAAACTGTAAGTGGAGATGGCTGTTCAGGCCCTTTCTGGGTCTGCCAGTGCTGGGTACAGACTTTTCATCCGAGTCTGGTGGTTCTATTTTTTTACAGTGGTCGGTTGTTATACCTAGCAAGTGATTTAGTAGAAGAATTTAGTGCAGATAGTACAAGCTGGGTATTTATTGAGCTACTCTCCTACATGTATCTCAGCATCTTAGTACAAAAACTGTAACTGGAGGATTTTTTTTTTTCTGTGTGTAAGTTAGCCTTCAATGGGAGCCAATTATGAACCTTTTATTGCTTATAGGATCTGGGAGGTTGCAAATTGTTCCTGTTCGACTGAAACTGGAATTTCTGTGGGTATTACTAGAGTTGTAAATAAAGAAGAAACAGGTCAATTAGTACATGAATCTCTTCAACCTGCTGTGAATTCTCCTGAGTTTTAAAATTCTTCTTTCAAATTCATGGAGCTTGGCTTGAACAATAAAGTTAGACATTCCAATAATAATCGGGGGGGGAGGAATCTGTTAGTGGGCAGCTGCTCTCTTCAAAGTAGACTCCTGTCTTTTTGGTGAATTTCATATTTTTTCCTTGAGCACAGCTGAATGATTAACAATATTTCACAGTAAATAAGGGCAGAAATTGTAACAAGTGACTGTGAAATGATATCATGAGGTCCAAAAAAGTAACCATGCATATATTTCCTCTAAACCAGGTGTAGAACATCTGTAAGCTTTGGTAGAAGCTTTTGGCATATGTTAGTTTAATTTAACTTCAAGTGTCATTCTTGTTCTTAAGTCATCTGCTGAGAATATGTTTCCTTATGGGAGTGTCACCTGTTTGATTTTGGAGGGTTTTGTATTAGCTTGTGTGCAAAGAAGTAATTAAGACTAATGATTAAGGAATGGAGCAAGCCACTCTCAGTCTACTCCTCAGTGTATTGGCACCATTACTGTGTTCTGAGAAAGTAAAACATTCATATATTGCTCTGTCTAAATAAAAAAGTTAAATGTTTAATAGAAGATGGTATCTAACTTTATCTTTCCTAATTACCAAGTAATTTCCAAAAATGTACCCTGAGTGTTTTTATCATGTTTGAGACGAAAGGAGCATGAGAAAAGATTTATAATGGATTTGTTTTTTTTTTTTTCCTACAGAAAATAGTATTCTACAGCATATGTCAACATGAGCATATTGGGGGGGGGAATGTTTTTTAGGTACCATACTGCATTCAAAATTGATACTGTGCTGTCTCAGAGTGTCAGGTACTCCCATTTGAGTTGAATAGCTGAGTTTGCAGCCCTGCCTGCATCTTCCAGGTTAGCAAGGGAAGTGATTAGTACTGTAGTGTTAAAATCCTATTAAAAATATAGTATACTTTTTTTTTTGTAAATATAGTAAACACACCTTCCCTAGTAGTTCTGAAGATTCAGAGTTCTAAATCACACAACAGAATTGCCTACTTAAAAATTTATTTTAAATTGCCTCTCCAGTTGATTGATAGGTCATTTTTTTTTTATTTTATTTATTTTTTTTTTAAGGTGCTGATAAATGACATTTATTGTATCTGCTATTAGTTTTCATTATGTCTCTGCTTTTCAGACAGTGCCACCTAAGCATTGGATGGCAAGTCATTCTATCAGATTACGTTACTAATGTGAGTTATTCAGAATTACTGATGATTTGGAGGGGGAATTCAGTACTTTTTAACTTCATTTCTCCTGTGGACATTGTTAAGGTACAACATAACTCCCGTTAAAGTCAATGGAAAAGGTTTGTGCAGAGCTCAGTAGCGAGTGGATTAGTCCCTGTGTTTCTTGAATCTGGATTTTATGTTTGTGTCCTTGAAGTAAGCTGAATAAGGGAGGTGTAGCTGAGAGGATGGGATGGAACTGAGCTCCCAGTGGAAAGACCTCCTTGTGACTCTGTGCAAGCCACTTGTGGGGATGGTGAAACAAAACGTATGCATACGGGAAAACTGTGTGTCTCTGTTATGAAGCATGTGCTTCTCTGATGTAGCAATCGAGGAAGGAGAGTTCTGTGGCAGATGAAAAAGGGTGAATTGTGAGCT
>WHYT01014858.1:0-29501 GCA_009806455.1 Tetrax tetrax | reverse complement strand
GATTCACCCGTCCTCATGAAATCGGATTTTTTTTTTTGTTGTTTCAGTTATGTTTTATTCTTTATGTTTATTTGTATATGATACTGTGTTCAAAGGAAAACTAGCGCTACAGAAGACAAAAAAGAGATTAAATCAGGTCTTTACAAGTGAAAAAGAGGTCTGATTGCAAATAGCTGGTTTAAATGATGGTCTCTTCCTTATAAAGGAAAGCAAGAGCTAATAAATTGTATAGAAAATGTCATTGCAATTATGAAATATTATAAAGGGTGATACCATTGTTCATAGATCTGTTATACCTCCTATGAACAGAGAATCAGTCTCCACTTAGCAGTTTTGGATAGTTAATTTATGCAAGGAAGAATTTGGGTATTAATCTTTATAACCCACTGACATTAAGTTTAACAAATACTGTCATCCATTTATCATGATGATGTTAAGTTTTTAGATTCATGTAAGTAAACTGGAATGTGCTGTTGCATTTCATGCATGAATTTCTAGAAAAATAGTTCTCATATCTTTGTAATTTTGTTTATATTGGTAAATCTTAAGTTTTATCCTCAACTCTGCTCTTGTAAACTGACTACTCAGTGTTTCTTTCCTGATACAATTAGACTGAAAACACAGTTCACGATGTTCATTTTCTAATGCTGATTCTTCTGGGTTATTTTAATACCTCTTATTCAAAATTACATGAATAAACTTTTTGGATATAGACAGAAAAATTGAAATGTAAGTATATCCTTCCTTTGTGTTTTTATCTCGTGATGATGTTGTGTAATTGCAATTTGTAAATATTTAACATCATTATATGTTAGAAAACAAGTAAGAAAAGAGTTTGATCTTTTAGTCCAAGAGTTAACTGAATTTCTACAAGGATTATAGGTAAGAAAAGCATTAAAAGTGTGTTTATATATACAGAGTTCTCAGGACCTGTGTTTTTCCTTTCTGATGTCTTCTTGAAGACCTTGATTGGCAGACCCCTATGCTGTTTTCTGTCCTCTTCTCAGTGTCCTTGGACAAACTATTATTATTTTGTCTACTGAATGAAAAGTCTTCTCTCCAGCCTTCCATACTTTGAGTTTTGATCTGTCGTGTTTATAGTATCGCTATACTTAAATCCTTTTATTAGCTCCTAAGTTCTCAAAGTTGACTTTTTCATAATTACATTTCTTTCATGTCCTTTCTCATCCCTCCTCATGTGCGAATAAATCCGCCTCTTCTTCATGAACTGCATGCGAATAACATACACCCTTTCCTGTTTTGTTCCTAGTCTAATGATGTCTCTCCTCTCTGCCCTTTCCGATACCTCCTTGACTAAAGTGCATTTTGACTCTTGTAATCTCATCAATACTTTAAATTGAACCACTTTTTAAAAGGTAAATGGATTCCATATAATGGGTAATAAGTCGTTAGACTTCGAGGTGGTTTTGTCTGTTGTGCATTTTGTTGTTTCTCTAACAGAAATTCTGTTACTTCCCATTTTACCTAATGTGGTGATGGTGAGTGGAATGACTTAAATGTTTGCCTCAGGTAAAGGTTTGTGTAACTTCCATGTGCAGTTTCCACTGCTAAAACCGATAGTGGTAGGTGTGGACTTCTGCAGATCCATGGAAGAAGATTCAGTCTTTCTCACATTTTCAGTAGTGTGAACAGAAGTGTATGCAGCAAAGTATTACAGAGGTGCCCTCCCCAATTCAGCTCCTTAGAGAAATTGAACTGTCTTGAGCAAATAGATGAAGACTTCTGAGACAGCTAAGGAAGTTCTGTGATAGCACTAAAGTTCATTCAAGCTTACTCGAGAAGGCATGAATTAGTTACTGCTGGCAAGAAGAGGAGTCATTGTGCACCCTCCTGTTAAGCTCTTGTGCCAGTGTAGTGTACAGACCTTCAGAGGAGGTATAGGGAAACAGCTGTCCCTCTGATTAGGGTTGAGAAGACCACACTCCACACATGGAGTGTGCAAGGAACTCTAACAGTTTGAAACCGTGCGGGCTAGAAATCTATTTCCAGTCTCTTAGTCCTTCCTTTGGAACCCAAGAATATGTTAAGTCTTTCTAAGCATAATGGGATACAATGAGATACCACAGTGTTAGAACACAAGTTAGCTTTCAATATGAACCTGTGCCATCAGAAACTGCTTTTAATTCATGGAAAGCAGCAACAGATAGAATGTTACCAAACAACCGTTGGAGAAAGCAGTTTTTGTGGGTCTACATGGTCTTGTGGCCCCAGCAAAAGCAAGAGCTGGGGAGCCACTTGTTTCGCTACCATTATCTCCTAGATTTTATTTGATTTCAATGAAACTTTCTCAGTTTAATGCTAGCAAAAATAAACATTAAAAAAGAAACTGACCTTATGTTGTTTTTTCCAAAGGCCCAGTTCTAAGGAAGTAAATTACTGATAACACAGGGGAGCAAATATGCAGAAATATGCAGCTTAACTTCTTTCCTAACATTACAGCTTTGGATCTGAAGCCCCCGCTGCTAAGGCAGTTTCTGAACTTGGAAGAGATGGTCAATAGTTGATTAGGGAGCAGATTGTCAGGTGAATTTTATTAGTCTTTAGTGTAGCATGTACAAAATGGCAAAATAGGAGAATAGAATCCAAGAATAAAAAACATTACAAGAGAACTCTGGAGATCTACTACAGCATCTTATGCAGAGCAGGACAAACTTCAAATTTCCTACAGAAATTTCATTTGAAACTTCTTCAGTTTTACGTGATCCACATTGTTTCTTTCTTTGGTCTTACTGTATAACAAAGTTTAAGCAATTCAACACTTAAACAGTTATTCATCTATTGCAATAATAGCTAAGAATAATCTACGTCACCATTCCCTTCTCTCAGTTGCGTCACAGAAAGAAGAATGCAGTGAGTTAGGGCGGGTAAAGTGGATTCATGTAAATGTATTTTCATAAAGCTTTTTAGGATTATATAAAAGATGAGAAAGTTCAAAATAATATGAAAGGTATGGTATTTGTACCTTGAAAAGAGATTGATTTAATTTACATATAACTTCGTAGATATGAAAAAAAATCAGTAATATGCTGCTTATAAAAACTGAAAGCAATTATTAAATGCATAGGTCTTCAAAAAAGATATTTCATGTTTCATTTTTCGGTTGTGTACACATTCTTTGAGAAGCAGGAAGGGAAGCTCTGCCTATTTAAACTCTCAACCATGACACTACTAGAACGAATCAGAAAAAGTGTATATATGTGTACATATCTGTACACTCATATCTTTGTTCCTGTATATTCACACACACACATATACAGTTAGACATAACTGTATGAATTTGAGCTCTGTGAATTATTGCATGGCTTTTCTAAGCTAATGGTAATGACTGGAGTTAGGACTTTTTGTGTGGATGCCCTGTAGTAATGCAGTAGTTATGTTGCGGTGAAATTTGTGATGTGTATAAGTCAGAGAGTGTACCCTTTCTTCTAGTAGAAAAGACTTTACATAAGCATTTAGTTTGTAATTGTTTGCTTAAAATTATTTACTAAACTGAGCAACAGAAAGTTGTAGGACCACACCATTCTTTGATAGAAAAATAACTACAATTTGCATTATTGTAAAGCTTGTTTTGTTTTCAAGAATTTCAGTAAATTAAATAAACATTTAAGTAGATGGAAAGCAAAAGCTTTGTAGTGTTATTTACATAACAACAGATTTAAAAATATTTTTACTGTATATTGATGTTTCAGAATTTCCTTCAGAAAAAGTAGGCTGCCTTCTTACTTAAGAATGCAGTCATGTGTGTTTGCTGAAATTCATAGAATTCTGGAAGCTCTGAAGTGCCCATGTGATTATTCTTCCTCGGCTTGGGTTTCAGTCTGGTGTTGCTGAAGCACTGTGTGGGAGGGCGGGGGGAACAGTGCTTTATTATTTCTGTGTAGTACTAAATCAGAGTTATTGAAAACCTTGGTTAGAGGTCCCTGGCAGAAACCTCCTGGATCGTTAGACTCATTGTTGACTGAATTTTGTAGCAGCTCAATTTCTGTTTAGTAATTTCCTTCTCTAAACTATTTGGTTTTTAAGTGCTATATTTTGGAAGAGCTGTGTGAGATGGGCTGCGGTGTCTCAACTCTATCTGTCTGCATTTTGTGTGGTCCTTGTAGGCTTTCTATTAATTTCTGGTTTGTGATTCATTGCAGAAGTTTGTTGATTTAAGTTTGGTACAGTTCTTTCCTCTCTTCTTCCACTAGACTCATGAATACAATTGATTTCACTAAGCACTTCTGTTAATCTTATCAGTTTACCCTTAAGAGAACTCAAGTTATGGAGTCATAGTCTTTCCATATAGTTCGCTCTGATTTAAAATCAAGCCAGTCTTTCTTATGAATCATAACCTCTGTTCTTTAGTCTTTTTCTCCTGAATATAGGAAAAAGTTTGTTGATATTAGACTAATATAAAATTTTATGAATTCTCCTCTTCATCTTCTAGTCTGATGTGTTTCCAGTTGGTAGCTAGATTTCTGATAACTTTTGAAGTAATTTTTTCACATCTCGAGGAGATGCCTAGCATTATCCAATCTCATACAATAAAAGCAAATCTTTCCTATACTTCTTCAGAATGACTTTGAATTAACTGTATTTTTGGAAAAAAATCATACTATCCATTTAGTTCCTCTGACTTTTCACATCCCTACCGTAGAATTATATGCAACTACGTTTCCAGTTTTTGAAATATTCTCCGAATATCACACATTCTTCCTTAACTCTGCCCTATAGCAGTTACTGTACTGTTGAACCATTGTTCTTCATTATCCAGTGTCACATTCTGTATAAAGGTGTTCTTAAGAAATCTCTTTCTTTATGCTGCCTATCCTTTTAATCTCATCGTATTCATTTATCCAGGATTGTGTCATAGTCTACCCAGTGCTGCTTTTTTTCTTTTTTTTCTGGGAACTCAGATCATATGAAACAATAATTTATACTAGCCATTACAGTCTGAGGATGAAAACAGGCCAAGGTGTGACGGGGGTAGTAACATCTTTTAGTTACATTTGAGTGGAAAAAAAAAAGCTTCATTTTTTTAGTATAAAATCTCTTTTTCTTATTTGAAACAGAAGCATCAAACTTCACGGTGAAAATAGCTTAGGATTTAACTTAATTGATGACATTTTGGGAGAGAAAGATGCTGAGCACCAGAGGTAATTAGCGTAATTCACCCTGTCCTGCTCAGTGTGCTCTGTCTGCTAACCAGAGGTCATGGTTCTTTTAGGATCTGTGTGGTGACTCACACTGATCACCACAGATCCGCAATGAAATTGGCATCCAAACTAAAATGGCTGTCATTGTTCCAGCTTCAAGCATTCTTGTGCTGATGGATTGAGGGTTGAGAGGGAAGGAGATATTAAAACACTGATTACTCTTTGTGTTGGGGTCATGTTGTGCTGGAATCACACTGAATGATTTATTAATTTTTTTTTTGTTATATATCAGTTATTTCATAATTGCAGGAATTGTTAAATAATAGAGTTACATAAATAAGTTGGTCACGCAGTAGAGAAAGATATACAATAAACAAGCCAGTTATAAGGGAAAACAACTTAGCTGTACAGAATGTTCATTTCTGATGTGTATTCGTTAGCAAGTTTTAAAATCGTTTTGTGCTTCTTTTATCTGGAGTGACTGAGGCATGCTGATTTTATTTTATGTAATGACTAATGTTATTTTCCCCAGGTACATTGCCAGAAGGGTTGGTTGTCTAAAAGAACTACTTGGTGCCCCGTTGGTTTGAACTGGGTGACAAATTCTGGATAGGAGACAACTGGAAGGAGAATGGAGATTAGATATGATAGATTTTGCAGCTCTTTGTATGTCATGCCTTCCTGCACACTCTTTAACTTGTAAAACTAGTTATTACCGTATACTGATAACATCCGTGTTGCTGAGTTGTGATACTAACCTTGCCAAAAACTCTGGTAATCAGTCTTCCCTCTGATCTCTGCTTTGATGATCAGCTGGGATTTTTGCATGTAAACATTTGCTACAAGTATGAGCCTAGAGGTGGCAAGAGCTCTTTGTAGAGGTGCTATTTATAATTAAGGTCATTGTAAATATGTAGGTAGAGTTAAATAGTAGAACATTCAGAAGTGCTGAAACTGTATTGAAAGTTTAGTGAAAGAAAATCCCTACATTATCTAGATGCCTTTTGAAAAATATTACTGCAGCTCTATAAAGTCCTGTTCACCCTTTTGTTCTTACATTCCACTGGTAATTTTAGGTGCCAACTGCTGAAATTCAGTTAAATTTTATGAAAGGTTATATCCAAGGTGTTAGCATCTCAAAGTTTAGAAACCATTTTATATGTGATTTCTTCTCATTTTATTCCTAAATCTCTTCAGTTCCATAACACTGTGCATTTCCACTGAAAATTTACCATTTCGTTCCCATCACACCTCAAAATCTTTTAATTACTTCCCCCTTGAAGTTTATCTTCTAAAACTTCCCTAATCTACTTCCTCCCTACACTCCCATTCTCATTTAAAAAAAAAAACAAACCTTAAAAAAAGCAAAACCCATAAACCCACAAAAAACTTCTGCAACATTCTAGTGCATTGTAAGGCTGTAAAACTTTAATGCTTTGTCTGCTAATTTAGTGGAACCACTTGCAAACAGAAACACTGTGTGACATCTCTGCATTTTTTTTCAGATGCACTTTATTGTGGTTTTATTCAGTGATTTAGGAGTGCATGTTAGCTTTCATCTTTCTAAACACCTACATTAAGCCTTCATTAAGGATGGTACTAGTCTGAGGTTATTGCAGTTCAGGTACTTCTCCAGGCACAGCTTTTTATGCTTTACTGGTCACTGTTCGTTGCCAGGTATAAAGTGTTGGATGTAATTTGGTCTAATCAGATGAGTATATTATTTCATTGTCTTGGGAGTTTTGCCTTTTGCCTCTGGGATTATATGTTTCTCTTGGAGTTTTTTGTAATATAAAAATTTGTCTGCAAGCAACAACTGTTGCCTTAGAGGAGCAAGTGTTACGAGTGAAGTCTTCCTTCCGTTACAGAACAACTTGCATAGAGACCACCCAGCAAATTTCAAGGAGCATAATTGAAGGAGTTACATATTTCCTACCTATATCTGTTAGTAAATAGTTTTATTGTAGGGAAAGTAAGGACTGTTGAAACATGTCAAACTTCACTGCGTCAGATATTTGCAGCAATTTTGCTGTTGTATTACTATTAGAAAGTACTATGAGCTCATCAAAGCCATGAATAACACTGTTAAGGCTGTTCACTTCCAGTCGTGCATCACTGCAATTATAGGAATGACTGCATGTTTGTGCGTTTGTATGTGTGTGATTGAATTACTGTGGGTAAAGCGCTCTCATCTCTAATTTTAATTACTCAATTAGTGGTAGTTGGACTTTACCTATGACTGTTGTAATTGAGCAGATGTGTATTGCATGGACCCAGCACTTGGTGGGATTGTTACTGTTAACTATGGTTGCTTTTTTATTAACCCCTAAAGGAAAACAAAACAGGACTGTTTACCATTTTTTAAAAAAAAGGATCATAAAAAGCATAAAATGAGTTCATGCCATATCAAATGTAGTAAGTGAGTATGTTTGTTTTTAGCTTGAAGTACTCTGCTGTGTGCAGTACTAGAATGAAGTCCATCTGTGGAGATGGCCTGTGACCATCAGAGGCCTCTACCATTATAGCTAGATTTAACTGTGTCCTAGAATTTCTTTCCTTTGGTGAAGCCCGCAAAGGCCAGTGCCCTGTTGGATCATGTGTGTACTTCCCTTAAAATCCGCATGCAGGTTTTAGTTAAAAGTCTTGCACAACTTGTAACTATATTTATGTGCCACTTAGCTGCACAAAGACATCCTGCTCCGTTTCTATAAGTGCACACATAAGCGGAAGTCACAGAGTCTTGGGCCTGTTGTTCTACTGCCATGGAAGATCCAGCTGTTCCTTGTCCTGGATGGTTTCTGCTGCTGGGCAATGTGAGAGGCCTTTAAGCCTGTGGAGAAGGGCCTTTCCTGGGTGAGTCCCCGGTGTCAGTGGTGCCTCGTAGCTCCTGGGTTTATTGCCCACTTCATGGGTAAGCATTGGAATTTGTTGTCCAGTGCCTCCCGTGTGTTCCTTTGTGTGTGTGATTTGGATCATGGACAGATTTGGGTTTTTCTCTGGAGGAAGGGGAAGCCCTTATTCTGGTTCTTGCTGAACTGCTGTATAAACTTCAATCACACTAGAACATTTTTCATGTTCTAGAATGCAAAAGAGAGTACAGTTCCTTATGAAACGCTTTTAGTTTTAAAAAAACCAAAGGGCACTCCCCACCCCTCCAACCCAACAACCAAACATGTTACTTAGGAGTGGGAGAACTTTCTTTTTATTGTTTATGAAGACAAATACTGTAATACCAGTTTACTTACACCATCCATTTCTTCTTTATGATACTGCAAAGCTCTCATTTATTTGGGACTCTGGGATTAAGAGATCTAAGGTGCTGTGTGGTGCTTGTTGGGAAAGCTGAGATGGCCCTTCTTTTAATCTTGTAACATTGCTACATCTTCTACTATGTTAAAAAATGCAGTTGATGGATAGCACTCAAATACAATGAATCATAAGGCCATGCCTCAGTTCGAGTGTTTATAGCATTAAATTTTAGATTTTGATCAGGCTCATGTTTGACGTTACTTTGGACAATTACAGTCATTAAGATAGCAGGCTGGACAGTTGAAGTCACTCAAAGTAAACTGCAAAATATATTGTAAATACTTGGACAAGGGGTAAGGGAATGATTCAGATTTCTGACTTGCTTATCTCTCTTTTTATAATTAGTTTTCCATCAATGGCTCAAAGTTCTGTTTCAGTTTACGGCTGTTTTTCCAGTCTGTGTAGCATGTTCACAGATGAATGCATCGCAAAAATTGCCAATTATAGATTCACTCTTAGTATAGCTGTGGAGATGGAGAAAAAGCCAAGATGTTATTAAGAGACTTAAGATTAATGTTTTCCTGCTGGGTTTTTGGCAAGTGTAATAGAAAAATACCATGCCATGCTTTTTGAAAGAGAATAAACATAAGAATCTAAGTAGAAATGTGTGCACTTACTTGTGGTGAAACAGTATTCAAACAGGAGGGTAAGTCACACAGTGGGTTTCAAGACCATTTGTCTCAAGTTTCTTTAGCCTGAGTATAATATGCTTCAGGATAAATATGAATTCACTAAGCTAAAACAGTCAACCTTTCTCTTCATGACTCTCATCTGGAGTGTAAGAAAGTGGCTTTGATTTTTTTTCCCTTTTTGATCAAGTTTAAAGGCTTGCTGTGTCTGTCACTGAGCATGCAAAGTTTACTTATGCTGGTATGGCTTTCACCAGTTTAATGACCCATGTGAAAGTTCTTTTAAAGCCATGGTACTACGTTGCCCTTGCTAGGCGTATTCTCTGCTGTCTCCTATGCTTTCTCTTAACCTGTTTGCCTTCCTTAACATTACATAACTGTTTCTTCAACAATTTGGAGTTTGATTTTTGTAAAGTAGAGTAAAGAAGCTGACTCTTCTTAATGACACCATATTCGGATCTCTCTCTAATCTATTTTATGTAACAGTTCTGATGCATTTGCTCAACAGAGAAATATTATATATATGTTGGTTTCTGTTTCCCCGATTCCTACAAAATACCCATTGTATCCGTTTTGTTTTAACTGAAAATCTAGTATTGCCTCCTGCCTCCCTTTGGCATCCATATCGTAGCTCCAGAAGTAGCAAACAGTCTGTGTTACACTGATCTTTTGCAAATGACTTTTGTCACACTGATTGCTTAGGCTGAAGGCCCAACATTATAATGGTGCTGTACTTCTCAGATAATTGATGCACGTGGACCACTTGTTTAGGGATGCCGTATCCTAGCCACTAAATTAGACTGTGTATCATACACTGAATTTGGGAAGCCATTTTGACAAGCGTTGTCCCATGAAAACCTACTATTTAAAATTAGCATTTTCTAATTCAAGATTTTCTGTACCCATTACTGAAGTTATGGGAACATTATAGTGGTAGATTTCTTGCATAACTGTAGAGGTAAGAGCAAATCAGATGATGTGTGAAGTCATTCAGTAAATAGGCAGGACTAAGGAGCCTAGGTAGTGCAGTTCAGCAGTGAACTTAGTCTTTTGGGTTATTTAAAGTTTCCATCCCCAAACTAAAATTTCATACTGAATTCCTTCTCACTCTCTACTGAATTTCAGTAAGTTGGTGCTGAGACCAGGTTATCTGCAATACTTGTTTCTCATCACAAGCTTTGCAAACTGCTGGCATCTCCTTCCAGAGTTTTGAAGGCTGATTCGTTTGGGATTCACTTTGTATTTGATCTGACCGAGTTCAGATTTGGCAGCCTTTGGAGCATGGTCTAAGATGCATGCGTTTGATGCAGATGGGATTAATTTCTTGTGTGTTTATTTCATAATAAGGAACATTATTGCCAACAGTTTGATTGCCAATAGCTTTCCAGCTGCAGCTGTGGCAGTAGCTTTCAGTGTTTTTGTGCAGCTTTGCAGGAATTGATTTGCTTGGTTTTTTTTGTAATGAGGCCTACTGGAAACATACACACCTGTTCTAAAACACAGTACCCAACAACCAAATGATAAAGGAAGCTTTTTGATCGGTGGAGTTTAAAGTGATGATGCTGCTATGGTGCAGAATGCTAGACTTTCTGTTTCTAGCGTGTGATACAAAATTGTTTTCTGGGAGAGCAGGTTCAGTGCACAGCTGTGTTGTAGTTCTGAAACTTTCAGTGTGAGCTTTTACTACTGAAAGTTAGCCAGCCAAGTTAGTGTGCAGCATCTCAAATCCACGTTTTCTTTAAAAATGAGACTTAAGAAAACAGACATACATACATGCACAAGATAAGCAAAAGCTGATTGTTGAATGTGATGTGTTCCCTTAAGATTCCCTCTTGTGAACTTAATAACAAACAGTAGAACACTAAGGAGGAGATTTTCTTGATGATCAGAAGGCAGTGTTCCCTTGGGAACCTCCAGCAACTGGATAGGACGTGTGCCTGTTCTCCACAAAGCTGGGAATCCTTAGCACATGGGGAGAAAGGGGCGGGGGGGAGAAGTGCAAAGTCACGGAGGGTACCTAATTGAATTCATGGATCACACAAAGTCCGACATATATGTCCAAACTTCTGTTGCCAATAAGTTTAGCAGATACTTTAGCAGAAATGTGGTACGTGATAGTGTAAAAAAAACATAAATGAACTAAAACCCAAACCTTACCCCCTCCAAAACCACCAAAAAAGGCCAAAATAAAACAACTCCTCCCCCAAACAACAACAAAAGTTGTCCATCATTTGTATGCAAGTTATAAAACCAGTAATTCAGTTTTTTTGGAACCTGACTGCAATAAGGCAGACATAAAGACAATGTTCCTCCACAGTTATCTGAAAGTACCATATTTCCTAGAGAATCAAAATACACACAGTGACAGATAAATTTGATTTACTGTTTTAAATTTGGTTTATTGTTTTCTTGACATTATTTCTGACTGTAATCATACTTTAAGTCCAGAAGGTGTACTCTTGAGTAGTTTTAATTCCAGTAAAAAACTTCTCTATATGTAGGTGTATATATGTTGTGCATACACATGTGTACTTCATTTTTCTGTTTGAGAGTATGCATGCGGCATTGTGTGTGTATCTTTGATCCACAACCTTCAGTTTCCTTCTGGACGTACTTACAAGCTATAAGATCATGGCCTTCTCCAAATATATATCGTTTTTTTTGATACCAGTGTGTTTAATACTTTGTCATGAACATCACCACCACCCCCCAAAGAAAACCAAAGCAACCCCACACCCAAAACCAGCACCACCAAAACCAGTGTGGGGTTGTATAGTGGATGTAGTGGAAGGTCAGTGTCCCTAAGAAGTATTTGTAAAGTAAGAAAAGAGATGGCCAGTCAGGATACCTATGAGGTGTACTGTAAAATGTAAACAATATTGCATAGTATAAATACCTTACTGGGATATTAGCTTCGTGTATGGAAAGCAGTGTATTAAATTGTTTTATAATTCAGGATTTGTTAGCTTGAGGAAAATAAATAAAACAAGAAAAAATGAAAAGAGAAAAAAACCAAGTGGTTTTCTGTGTTGCAGATTTTGTTTATTCGGTATGATTAATATGGTTATCAATTAGTAAACACACACCTTAGATATTTTTCTGTCATATACTGCGCAACCAGTTGTGAGTCATCTTCAGTGAGATGTTGATAAAAAGAGGGGGACAGAATTAATAAGGTACATGAAGTGTTCCTGAGGAAGTGATTTTCATCTAATACAGTCATAGGAAATATCAAAATCCTCTTTAATTCACCAGCTAGTTGGGGGGGCGGTATTATGGCTTTCTCAGGGAGCCAAATGGATTTATCTTTATACAAAGTAGACCTTGAAGTAAGTGTAGTAATGGAAAGTGAATTTAATGTTTTGTGTAATTAAAATGATGGGGAAAAAACTGCAACCCAAAACTAAAAAAAAAAAAAAAAAAAAGTGCAAAACCAGAGCAGATGTTGCAACCCTGTTTTTCACACCAGCGTGCTTAGATATACAGGGATGGCCTTGAAGGCATGGTTGTTAAAGTAATACTGCTGAATCTGTCTGAGATAGTATGCTTAGACAGTGTGATGAGGGAGGCTTAATATTGAAAGAATAATAACCTGATGGGCCAGAAGGCCTTTTCTTGTTCCTTTAAAATTGTATTGATTTTCTTTGGATTGTCAAATCAAATGTTAAACACTTACACCTAGGGTACTTGTTAGAATTTTTTCTCTTTTTAGCAGTGAGAGACTTAAAAATGAAAATCTCTGTTTCAGTTTTTAAAGTCCTAAATATTAGCCTTTTGCCTCATTATGTCATTCTTCTTTATCAGTTAGCTTTTGTTTTCACAATTGCAAACTACATTTGCCAGTATTATACTGTTTCAATAATTTTGTGTATGATTACTGTATTATATCGCTTTATGCAAATAGTCTGTACAGCTGTGTGAGCTTATATGGCTTCCTGCGTAACAAACAGAGGAAGGATGTGCTACACTGGCTGTGTTGCTGGAGTGCTGACCCTTAAAATGATACCAGCTCACACTTCGGTGGGAAAACTGATCAATGAAAAGACTACTTTTTTTTTCGGCAAGTTTGATACTTTGAGAGGTAACTATTTTCAACATTAAAGAACACAAGTTGAAGATGGATATAATGCTTCCACCAGGAAAACTGGCAAATTTATAATAGCTTAGAATTTACCATTTTTGTAGGGAGACTTTGGAGTTTCCTATCCCAAATTATTTATTGTCAATTAAATGTTTTCTGTCTGTTAACATTTACCCTATATCCGGGTTGGCTGTTATGTTAAACAGAATTATTAGGTATTCATCAGGTGTTCAGTAAGGCAGATACAAAGCTAGTACATGAGAATATTATCATAAGGTCGGTGTTTTCACCCGAACAATTACCTAAGAGTGGCAGATGGCTATTATTTTTTGACAACATTTTATAGACATAAATGAAATAGCTACCGTTTAACATAATATGGTCTGCTTTGTTGCACACATTGTAAAACTGCTAATGCAAAAGGTCTCCAATTATGCACCGCTAATCTAGCAGAAGGAAATAGATGATAAATTTTTGTATTTGTTAATTCCCCCCACACCCGAGGAAATGAAGACTTTGTGAAGGTGATAAATTGACCAAATCCTCCAGGTGATCCAAAGACAGACTCTGAGTATTCCCTAGTAATTGCAAATTTCTTTTATGCTTTTGGTCCAAGCTAGGAAGGTTGCCAGCTCTTCATACTATAGCATCTGCCCTGAAATTAACTAGGGTAGCAGCTATGCATTGATTTTTAAGATGGATGCTATGAGCTATTTCCCTGTGATCTGGCTGGTTATTTCACTGTTCAAAAGACAATCGCTTCCAATGAGATAAGACTGGAGCTCAATGGAAAACTCTGCGTAATTCCTGACATAAACTAATTCCTTTAGGTAATCCGTTATTCAGAAAACATTGCTTTTGCCATTTTAGACTTGAGGATTTATGATTTATCAAGGACTTTCTGAGTTTTTAAGAAATATTTTCATGGAGTTAGATAATATTTTAGCTAGATTTGGATTTTGAATGCAGAATTTAGAAAGCAACAATAAATTTTCCATTTCCCAGCCATAGAAGAGCAGAAAACAGATTTATTTATGCCCTGGTTAGGGCCAAGTCATATTTCACCTAAGGCAATAAAACTGCAGACTTCAGCTCTTCTCTTTTGGCAGAGCAAATGATATGGAAAATTGAATCTCTACTTTCATAGCACTCAGAATGCAACCTTTTTTTTTTTTTTTTTTCCCCCCCCCCCCCCCCCCATCTGCTTTAATTCATTAGCTATGTAAGCAACTCTGCCTTCAAAAGGGGCAAGTGGGGTACAAAAGACCAAAAGCTTATGGAGCATTTTATGTATGACATAGTCCTCTGCTCATAGGCCGAAGGAGAAATCCTCCCTTGTAGTTAAGAATTCTCCCTCAGCTGGTTCTTGTAGACTACTGAAAAGCTGATGGGAATGAACAAACAAATGAGGGGAAAAAAAAAACAAACCTAAAAATCCTGAAGGTGCAACTTTTGCAACTTTTGTAGTTCATCTGTTGGGAAAAAAGAAGCCGCCTAAAATTTTTACTTGAGGTTTATAAAGGCAAAAGAGAAGGAAACTGTCGTGTATTTTTTGAGAGGGAAGGCTCTGAGGAGAATAGTGCTTTGGTTATGCCTTGCTGTGTAAATGTGAAGGTAACAGGCCCAGTCTGAAGAAAGAAAATGGTTTTGTCTGTGTTTTATGAACTGGATGCCACATACCAAGGAAAATGTGACATGATTTTGTAAGGCAAATAGTTCTCCATTATCCAGTAGCTGAAGGGAGATGTGAAAAGTAATTATTACATCTAAGATAACAAACTGAGAAGAAGCTAAGGCTGACAGTTGGTGGCAAATGTTCTCAATAATTTTATGACTAAATCTGTAAAAGGACTGGCTAATGCAGAGAAGGCATGTTTCAGTTGGTGGAGCCTAGGTATGTCAGCCGTAGCCCATGCTCTTTTTGGCTGGTTGTTCTTAGCGTTTTTTCCCCTCCGTATAGCAGAATCATAAATGCATTCTACTTGGAAGGGACCTCAAGGTCTAGTCCATCCTGCTGCACACAACTGGGCCGACACTTAATTAAAACTGAGAGCAGAGATTTCACAACCTCTCTGAACAGCTGTTCATTATTCTTATGAACATCATTATCTTTGCAGTTATATATTTTTTTCCTTTTTTTTTTTCTTCTCCCTCTTCAGATCCTCACCCGTTTGACTGTTATCTCTTATTCACCAGCCAGAATCAATTAACCTATTAATGCAGAGTTGATGTTAGCTGGCAATGTTGTTCTAGCATACTGCGTTCAGTAAAACTTAAATTTGTAAAAAGTGATACAGGAGATGAATGTATGCTGATTAACTCATATCTTCTTGGACCTGTCTGGAATCACTGACTGTATTAGGTGTAAATGTATTTAAATGGTGGAGGCACTTTCTGGAGCTGTTTAGCAAAGCCGATGTCTAACGCAGGTCCATGGAAGTACTGCTTCACGTGGAAGAGGAAGGAGGTCCATTTGCCAGTCCCCACGCTTGTGATCAGGTGTAAGAGATGTACATGTACCATGAAAATTCTAAAACAAATAACGGTGAAGTATCAGTCCGTTTGCAGTAGAGACAAAAAAGGTCTATTGTCACTAAACCAGATAATTTCTCTCAGTTGATGTAAGAAAGGTGTGTTTAAGATGACTAGGCAAAATGAAGAGGCTAGGAGCAAGTTGTATGGGTGCATGTCACCCTTGCCTGTTTTTGGAGGAAAGCTTTTCCGTGGTCATGGTTGGTCTTGTAGCCCAGGAGAGAATTGGATTATGTAGATAGAGAAGTGACCCCTACCTAGCTGGGTATGCTTACGTTTCTGCTTTTTCTGGCTTCTCTTTAGCTCTTGCCCATCCAAGTGTCCATGCGTCTAGTCTGCTTTTTCTCCATGTTTCCTCTTGATAGGTCCTTATCTAGATGTCAAGATGGCCTGTATGCTTTTACGGTGTGTTTTTCTTATTTTGAAAGAGATCTCAGAGCCTGGCTCATGTGAAGCTCTAGGAAAGCAGAGAGGCTTAAGTATGCTGAGAGTTAATACTGTGCTTCCTTAATATCCCATGATCCTGGAATACACCTGGATGCTGAGTGGGGAAGCTGACAATCCAGGAACCTCTCTGTAGACTGAATTTTGTGCCCAGTAAATTCAGGGCAAGGACTGAAGCGCAAGCAATGAGCATCTCAAACCAATTGAATCTTACTGTAATCATGTTAAAATGAATGAGGGAAAGAAATGAAACTCAGGAAAGGATTAATGTTGCTGTAAGGTTCTCACTCGTGCAGGGAGAGAAATTTTCTGAAATCTGAAACCGTCATTAGCCAATTAAACTGATCATTTTGGGCTGCTAACTCTGTAATTAACTTTAAGAAGCGTTCTTATTTTTAGAAATTCTTCTTTGGTGGTGATGTGGTAGGGGATTCGGGAGGAGTTGTTTGGTTTTTTTCTTTTTAGCTTTCTTGAGTTTAAATGCTAACATACTGAAATCATTCATGCATATGTGAATGAAAATGAACTGTAAGGAGAGCCTGCCAACTCAATCAATACTTTGTTCACCCTAAGGAAAAATCTGAAAGAAGTACACACTTCAGTTAGTAATTTCTGTGAACAGAAATGAAATTAGTGTTTCAGATTACACGTTGAAGTTTCTAAAAACATACACCAAAATTATACAATTGAAAGCATTGCTTCTCTTTTCCTTCAAAAGTCATCTATAGTGACTTGCAGAGGTAGTGATAGATCCTGAAGAACTTTTGGTACCTTTCTAGGGGGGTGCATTTGTGCTATATCCTTTTTTTCTCTGCCCACATTCATCTTCATTTTTCATCCCTATTCTCCTGTTGTCTTGTAGCTTTTGTTATGCAACCTCCAGCTCACTGTCTGAGGTAAGCACAAAATAGGGTGGCTATGTCCTCTGATACTGGACACCTTTTTACCTTTCTCCAAGTTAGCTCACTCCTCCCTGGAACTCTGGTACACTTCCTAGGCATGGTGTTCTTTCAGAAAAAATTGTCCTTGCAGCCTAGTACTCATTAGCAGAGGCTTTTCATATATGCGCTTTCCCAAATTTGATCTCTCTTGGCATCACAAGTCCACTTTCAGGAAGAGATTGTAGTTATGGCAGGCTTTCTCAGTGTTCTTTAAAAGTAATAATAATTTATCTTATCTAGTGCTGGAAAACAAAAGCATTTGCACCCATTTCTCTGCATCAGTTAATTTCTGGTCTCTATGTGCAATTTGTTCAAGTGTTTCAACATGCTCATAATGAATAATTTTAATTTATTTTTCCCTTACCTCAAGCCCTAAGTTTCCCTTGCTGCATCTTCAGACCAGCTGCCTGTCGGCAAGTTTGTCCAGCCTGTCAGGGTTGCTCTCAATAGCAGCCCTGTGCTCTAGAGTACCAGCCAGCCAGTCTGCCAAGTCTGTGTCACCTCCAGACTTGCTGAGGGTGTGCTTTGTGTCATTGCCCAAGGTGTTAATGAAGAAGTGAAGCGGTATCAGCCTCAGCGTTGAACTTTCCTGAAGAGCAGCTGTCCTGACTAGCCTCTGCTTTGACTTTGAACTGCCGACCACTCCTCTGTGAGCCTGATGGTCTGACCACTGCTTCATCCACCTTCTTGTTCGCTCACCCAGATGCTGTCACTCTAGTTTTTCTGTAAGAAGGCTATGGGAGACTGTGTCAAAAATGTTCTTGAAGTAAACAATAACCAGTGCACTCCTTTCGTTCAGAGAGCCAGTCCTTCATCACTGAGTGCAGTCAGTTTGGCCGTGCTTGGTAAATCAGTGCTGTTTGTTCCTAATAATCTTCCTGTCCTTCCTGTGCCTGGAAATGCCTTCTGTTAGGTCTTGTTCTGTAACTTTTGCAGAAAGTGAGGTGAAGCTTTAGCCTGTAGCTTTCTGGATCTTCCCTCTTGCCTTTTTTAAGATGGACATTTATGTGCATTTTAAATCTGTGTGTGTCTAAAACTGAACATTTTGAAAGCACCATGTGTGCATTTGAGTAAATATCAGACCATTGGGAACCCAGTGCCTCCATACCACTCTTGGTCTGAGATAGAATGGCACTATTTTCAGCTAGATTAGCAACAAATAGTATTAGAAATGATAATCTAGTTTCTTTGTTTTGGCAGATAAAATACGTTTAGTTAATACAATCAGAAGAAAGGATATTTATTTTCCTTGTTCTGAGTAATTCTTTTTCTTCACCTCTTTATTAATTTAAAAATTCTTCTGCTGAAGTTGCCAGGGGCTTTGAACATTAAGTGATTACCAGTGATTTCTTTTTTCAATAGTGAATAAGACACTGTCTTGCTTGTAGAACGTAGATACTATATTAAAAGAGCCCCAAGTGCCAGGAAAACCTATTTCATATGATTGCTCTTGGAGAGTTAGTCTTGAGTATTTTCTGAACTTTGGTATGTAGGAAAAAGATGGAAATTAAATGTAACTTCTTTTTTTTTTTTCTGTCTGAATACAGGAGGAGTGATAACAGGGAATTGTATACTGGCACTTGAACCTTAGTGGTCTGTCGTAGTTCAGCCCCAATTGGGACCAGAGCAGGCAGTCTCTCTCTCACTCCCCCCACCCTCCGAGAGAATAGGGGGAGATAATATAAGAAAAAACAGCTCGAGGTTTGAGATAAGGACAGGGAGAAATCCTTAAAGTTACCGTCACGGGCAAAACCAGACTCGACTTGGGGAAAACTTCCCAAATTCATTTATTCATTTATTACTACAACTAGCAGGATAATGAGACAGAGAGACAAGATTGACCTCCCCACCCCTCCCTCCTCCCGAGCTTAACATTATCTCTACTACCTTCCCCGCCCCGAGCGGCATGGGGGGAAGAGGAAATGGGGGTCACGGTCAGTTTATCACACGTTGTTTGTTGACAGAGATTAATCTCATTATGGAACCTTGTGTCACAGTGGCTTAAGGAGGTTTCAACAATAGTTAGCTTTAATCCTGTTAAATTTTCCTTGAATTCTGCAATATTCACTGAGTATGTAAGGTTTTGTGGTTTTCTTATTTTTCTGGCACTTTCTGACTCAATATTTCACTGTTGCTGTTGCTTATAGGAGAGTATTACTGTACCTTTGAATTTTAGGAATCAGTAAATTGTTTTAAAGACCTCAACGACAGTTCAACGTAGATTTCATGTTGTAAGTTTTTTTTCTAAGCCTGTGTTGACCAATGCATTTCGACAAGGAAGAAAAAAATGCGATCAACTTCATGTCTAAACTGTGTCTTGATTGTATAAATATTGTTTTTGTTTTATTTGCAGAAAGCCATATTCTTGAGGATGTAAACAAGTGTATCATTGCACTGAGAGAGCAAAATGTGGACAATTTAGATCGTGCAGCAGGTGCAATCCGAGGGCGTGCTTCAAGAGTGGCTCATATAGTTTCGGGTGAGATGGACAATTACGAACCAGGGGCTTACACCGAAGGAGTGATGACGAATGTTCAGTATTTGACCAAGAATGGTAAGTCTGATTTCTAAGCTATGTTGTCAGTTTCTTTAGTGGTGTAAACTTTCCTTTATGTGCCACATTTAAAGTGAATCCTGTGGTTCTCTGATCTAATACATTAATTATGCAGTAATGATTCACTTCGTTGCCTCAAATCTTCTTTCAGCATGCTGTCCAATTACAATGATACCGTGTAGTTAAAAGTAATTTTCAAAAATTTATTTGAATTACATAATTTTTGTAAGTATTTTTTAAGTTATAGAAGACTTGTGACATTCTTAAATCAATGCAAGTAAGAATGTTTGGAACTGATGAGGCAGCAGTTTTCTACTTTTTGCTGGCCTCATCACATCTGTTCTAAGCAGATGAAAGGCAAACTCAGTGAAAGAGAAGTAGGTTGGTAATTTGTGTGTACTTACCACTTTAAGGACTGTTCAGCAGTGGTTAAATATCCGCAAGTATCTGTGATTCTGCTAAGCAAATTTGGAACTTCCTAAAATGGTTAGTAGTGGCCATTTCCTTTTTGAGTCTATTCAAGAAGAGGGTATCTTTTATTGGAATATACCAGTACTGGCAGCAGGGGTGCACCTGTGACTGCACTATTCTGTAAACGGTTTCTGTTGTTCACAACAGTTATTGTTTATATAGATGAATCTCTTGCCTTTCATAGAGTATACTTAATAAAAAAAATAATCTGTGAAGCTTCTATGACTTCCGTGTTTTCAGTGGTTGCAAATCTGATAGTTGGGCAGTTAAAAAATTGCCATTAAGAAATGTTCTGACAAGTCTGTACATCTCTGGAATATAGGATTTAGCTTCATGAACTCAGAAGTCTTAAATCCTAGCTCTGTCAGTCTAAACAAATTTCTAGTATCTTACATTTGACTGACATTTATTTTATTTTATTTTATTTTACTGCAAGAAAAGACAGATATTTTGTTTGAGCTGTTTCTTAATCAGTTCAAATAAGTCCACGACAGAACTGTCTTCATGTGAAATGAGTGAACTGACATCATAATGAAGTGGCAAAAGGGATAGAATACTGAGAAGAGTTTGAAGTAAGCTTACCTGTTTTTAATCTTCTTTTCTGACATTTTGATGAGAAAATCTAAGAACTTTTCAACATGACGTTGTTGGGTTTTTTTAATAACTTCTGAAAGTACTATGACAAATACCAAGGGAAGCAGCAGTTACAAGAAAGCATAGTTTTGTAAAAGCTGAGCCCTTCTTTCTTGAAACTGGTAGTGTTTAAACACATTAGGAGTTGACACTGATTTGTGTTCTGTTGCCTTGTTTTGACAGTAATATATAAAGTACCTAAATCCTGTATCTGCAGAAGACAGGAAGACATAATACTGATTTTGATCAGATTGTTTGCCTGTATCAAGGGATATCAAGCATGATCTCACCTGCTCAAATGCCTTTGCAGTACTTTGAACCTAATAATCCACTATCTTTACATTCAATAGGAGTGGAAAAAAGAAACGTCTAATTTTCATTCTTAACCTGCAATGAACAGACATCAGATCATGCAAGGTTTTTTTGGTTGCTTGATGGTTTTGTTCTGTTTGTTTGTTTTAACTGTTTCAGCTTACAGGGAAAATGCAGGTAAGCTGCAGCCCTCAGGTGTAACCTAAAATATTCTGTCATTGCTGAGTCTTTCAGGAGCCAACTGATAGCAAGGTAACACTTCACAAGGAGACAGTTGTGTATTTATACTGCTATTAGCTCTTAAGTTAGCTTGTATGAGTAACCTAGAGCAGTGAAGTGCATCTTTTATGCACAGTGAAAAGGTAACGTGTTACTGAAGAGAAATGATTGCAGGGAAGGTATAGAGTTCATGAAGATAGAATTATAGATTAGTAGCTTACACAGAACTTGCACAGAACTAAAAATGCAGATGAAAGAGAAAGGGGAGTCAGAAGTGGGAAGGGCATGTAGGTATGTGGGTAGGAAAGAGAGCTGAAAAGCATTCCAGCCCAGCTTCCTACTCTAGATGATTGGAAGTCATCACTGAGGGTGGTGTCCTAGAATTGTGTGCCCAGGGTGTGTATGAAACCTTTATGGACCACTGGAGAAAAGAGTGATCAGTTGTGTAGTCTGTATACTCTGTGCAGGCATTGTTTAAACCAGCATTTCCTATCTTGATTTTACAAGTGCAATGGTAGAGATTCAGGCTGTATTCTGGTGTGGTTAAGACACTGAAAATATTTGTACTGATACATCTCTCTCATTCCTAATGCCTGGCACTGTTGATTAGGTTGAAATATGCAGATTCTTGCGTTTTGATAGGGTTTGTCTACTGTTGCATGAAAGAAAAATGAAACCTTTAGAAACTATGTTTGTAAAAACATAAAATATATCCAATTTGGAACTGGAAAAGTAATATTGTACTGGATTTTTAAATATTAAAGTCTACTCTTAATTTACAGCCTGTCAGAATGAACAGCAGTTACATTTAAGTAAACAAACTATATTATGACATATATCTGTTGATATAGTAAAAAGCCTGTATTTGTGGTAAATTTTGTCTACAGTTATGCTTTCGTGTCAAAGTATAATGATACACTGTATACATATATATGTATGTATACACATATATAAATCCTCTAGTTATTTAAATCTAAGTACCTTGTAAATCACAAAGAGAAGAGTGGAGATAAGTATTTTAACTGGAGATCTTTCTCTGAATCGTTGGAGTTTAGAGTCCATGTTTTTTTTTACTCCAGTAATGCTGGAGTTTGTGGCCCTGTTGTCTCCTTGAGAGCTGTGTAGGCATATTACTTCTAATTAATTCCTCAGATTTCTAGCATTTATGCATGGGCAGTTTGTACATTTTGTTCTTGGGTCAATGTGAACAACTCTACTGCCTTCATCTGGGTTAAAAACACTTGGCGCCGGTGGCCTAAACACATCAAACTTTTAGGCCTGTTCTGGAGAGATTGTGTTTGTCTTTAGTGATTTTTTTGAAACATTCACAAGTTTCAGTTATCTTTTTTTGAGTATCTTCCCTATGATTTTATCCTAAAAGTCATTCTCTTCTTCCTGTCCTAGCAGGCTTCTGTATTGGCAGCATGTTTTAACATGATACTGTTTGCCAGTGTCACTAATTAATTTATTTGTTTATTTCTTGGTCTCAAGATTGTTATTTTGGCCACCTTCCAGAGTCTCCTCTCACTTTATAGCCCTTTCAGTGTGATCAGTTGTATAGCCTCCATGCTAATACTGATCTACTCCAGCTGCAACAGAGCTTTCTTGTATGGTACTTTATTAAATGATTCTGCAGGGTGGATTAAATCTACCTCATTGCTTTTCTCTAGGAAAAGGTAATTTATCTTACCAATAAAAGATACTGGTGTTATCTGATAGGAGCTTCCTTCCATCTTCTGCTTTTTATTTAGCTTTTCCATTTACCTCCATGTCTTACATGCTTATGTGCACAAGCTAATGACTTTGTATTTTCCTGGATGCTTCACTTGCCTGTTTCAAATACAGTCTGCAGGCGTATCACAACAGCTTATGCAAAATGACTTACAGTTTCCTTTGTCCACTGTCTGCAGTAGATATTGTCTGTTTTCTCCAGTTCAGGAATGTTACACTGTCTCTCACCTGAAAGCCATCAGACAAGGAGGAAATAAAAGAAGGCTTTATGGTCTGTTTTCACCTTCCCATTCTGACATTTGGTACTTATTTTATCCTCTTTTGGCATGTTATCTGGGAGATAACATGGGGAGAGAGAAGCTCCTCCAGAAGCTCCTCCAGAAGCTTCATTGACTTTTCTTAAGATACATCTTCAGATTAGATAGGATGAATCAGCTGTTGAAGCTCCTTACCTCTTCTTGTGGTATAAAAGATACCAATATAAACAACTTTATTCTAGGTGCTTTATTTGAGGGTAGCTAAAATGAGGTGGATGAATCTCACTCATTCTGTGGTGCATGCAAGACCAAAAGTTTTCATAATTTAAAAAGACGAGTATTTTTAATGAAAAAATATTTTCCACTGTTCGTTCAACACCCTCAGAATGAGATTTAAAGATAATATTTGCTATTCAAGCCTTTTCAGTACTCAGAGGTTTTTACCCTTGCTTGTGAAGCCCGAGGACTGCTAAAGAGGACTCCATTTTTTCATTGTAAAATTAAAAAAAAAAAAAAAGTCTCTAAAACAGTTGGTAGAAAAACTGGAGTGAGGCTTGAGTATCCAAGCTTATGGAATTGGTGAACTTGTGTAACTGGTGGACAACTCTGCCAAAGAATAGCTTGTAACTAACTTTTCAACAGAGAATTCTTGTAAGAGCTAGGAGGGAAGAAAGAATTAACTAACAAAAATGCTGAGGATATTTGCATGACTTAAACTAAAATGTTTTTTGTTTAGAATTTCATGATGATTGTAAGACTGTAACTTAAGCAATAACTGTTCAGTCTTGTGACTATTACTCTACTACAGAGTCCGTAATAACCTCCATGTGGTTAAGTCTGCAGCAAGTTTTTTTTTTTTTTCCTGTAAGGCTCTACTCTAATCCTTCTGTGAAACTATGTTAAAAATGTTGGCTTTAGAAACTGTGAGTTCTGCTTCAGATGTGAAGAATGATCTGAAAAATAGGGAGAAATGCCATCAAAGTTTTTTGTGTTCCAGAAAATCAGAAAGACCCTGAACTTAATGCTGTTTCTTTTTGCCAATCTTTTTTTTTTTTTTCTTTCGTTTTCTGTAGCTCAAAAATAGCTTTTCTTCGCTCTTAATAACAATGATGTCCATGTTGATTATAAACACCATGTGGGAGTTAAGATGCCTTTAACTACACATTTGCATGCTTTAAAATGCTGTTGCACGTAGTGATCATCCAAGGTGTTGAGAGGAAACTACTCTTCGGTGCAGGATTCCAACAGACTGTTTAGTAAAAGCTTCAGTGCCCAGTGCAGACTCACTGTCGGGGCCCTAGTCCTTAAACACACATTCTCCAAAAGCATTCCTCCTTCTCAAGAGAAAAGTTAGTAAGAATGGGATTTAAAACATAGGATTAATAGAAAATATATTTATGTTTATAAATAAGCTAATAACTTTATTTTTCCTAGAATGATAAAATGGTTCAGGTTGGAAGGGCACTTAAAGATCACATAGTTCCACCTCACCTGCTGTGGGCACGACTCCTTCTACTGGACCAGGTTGCTTGAAGCCCAGTCCAACCTGACCTTGAACACTTAAGGAATGAGGCATCCACACCTTCTCTGTGCAGCCTGTTCCAGTTTCTTTACCACCCTCATCATAAAAAATTTCTTCCTTATATCTCATCTAAATCTACCCTCTTGTAGTTTAAAGCTGTTACCCCTTGTCCTATCGCTACGTGCCCTTATCAAAAGTTCCTCTCCAGCTTTCTTGTAGGCCTTCTTTTTTTCTTTTTTTTTTGTTTTGTTTTGGGTTTTTTTTGGTTGCTTGGTTGGTTTTTTTTTGTTTGCTAGATGATTTTCCTTAATTAGGAGAGGAAATACATTTCTATTACCAGCATGAATTTTACATACGTGATCTTGCTCCACCTAGTTACATAGTAAGAGGGAAGAGTGTCTCTGTTTAAGTGGCATTTGTGGAAGAAACTGAAAAAGAGAGGATTGCTTGTGAATTTTAAGTTTTGCACTCATGATAATGAGTTTGCCATGTACCCTGGGGAAGCCAGGTTTACTTGCAGTCTGATTCTGGAGCGGAGGACACTTGTGTAGTCTTTCCTTAAAGTAGGAACACCACTGTTGTCTTTGTATCTTTAATTTCCAGAAGCCCTTAGTAAAATCAGGTTTTTATTCCTGTTGGAGAAATGAGGTTAATAGTGTAATAATATGTATTTTCTTTTGCCAGTCAGTGTAATAAATCTACATTGATGTGTGTTCCAGGAGAAAATTTTTGATGCGTAGGTTTGTTTTGGTTTTTCTGTGGTGTTTGCGGGTTGTTCCCCACCACTGCCCCCCAGTATAGAATTGCCCTTCTGTGCAATTCTGTGCCCTTCTATGTTTATCGTATGTGATGTTTGGTGATAAATTCTTTACTACTTCTCTTCACTGGAGGCGACTTTAAGAGATGACTCATGACTTTACAATGTGTATATAACATTTATCTATCCTTTTTAATATATTTTCTCTTTTAGATCTTAAGAATCACTGTCCTGGTCGCATTCAGTAGAGTCCAATCATAATGACAGCACTTCCTTAAGCTGATAACAAGATCTTAACTATAGCTCTTTGTACTAGGTATTTTTAACTGAAGCAAACTCTCTAACTTGGACACTTTGTGTGCCAGTATCAAAACCATTACCTCCATTTCAGCTGTGACTTTATTGCACAGGGTCTTAGGTGCCTTAACCTGTGTAATGCTTAAGGACTTCTTGTTTGCAGTTCTGTAGTCTGCCTTTCACTTCCAGCTCTGTAACCTTTTGGGTGATTATTTTGAATGTGTTTTCCACAGCCTCTATGGCAGTGTTTTTCCGTAGCTGTTCTCATAAGGTTTTTCTTGTGATCTTGCAACTACCAACCCTGATACTATTGTTATTTTGCATTCTTTTGGAAATTACAATAAATGTGCTGTGCCTGTTGAATTTGTCCATGATCAACTTCCTATGTCTCAGACACAAGTTTAACAATTTTTTCCTTTGCCATTCAACATTCAAATAATCTTTTTTCCCTTTGTCTTTTAGAAAAGCGTAGTACGTTGGAGATGACGTTTGCCTTACAGTAGTCTAAATTTTTTTATATTTTATAAATTCCTTGTAAGAGGAACATTTGGGTTCTTAACCTAGCAGCTCTGGCTTTTTCTTACTGGAGCCAGTTGGTCAGACATACTTACTTTTTTTTTTTTTCCTCCAGACTAAAATACTCAAATCATTTGGGTTTTACTGCTCTTCTAACCGTTTAGTTTTGTAACATTTATGTGTCAGATCATGATCTATTCCTAAATAGGACTGTGGACTGAGTAACTTTACTTCACAAATCATTGCTGCTTAAGAGTTAATTCTGTGTTCCGTGGTTCTGTGTTCCACAGAGAACTTTTTTATTTCAAGTCTTCAACGTGAATCCTGTCTCAGTAAGGATTTACTTAGACCTGAAAAATTGTGGTAACTTCTTGTTCCTCAATTTTATATCACTCTTAGTTCATCATACTTATTATTTGTTATGTTGTGATTTAACCCCAATCAGCAACTAAGTACCATGAAGCTGCTCGCTCCCCTGGCCCCCCTCCCCAGCGGGATTGAGGAGAGAATCGGGAAGAAAGGAAGAGTCGTGGGTTGAAATGAAGATAGTTTACTAGGACCGCAAAGGAAGATGATGATAATATAAAATATACAAAATCTATAAAATAATAAAATATACAAAATAAACGGTGCACAATTTCTCAGCACCAAGTGATCAACACAGCCTGTGCCAAACAACAATCACAGAAGTGAAACTGAAAGTGATCCCAGAACAATTCTGAGCAGTAAGCAAAAGAGTGAGAGAGCTGGCCACGGGCCAGCTCCCACTTATGTACTGAGCATAGCATCTATGGCATGGAATACTCTCTGTGGCCAGTTTGGGTCGACTGTGCTGGCTGTACCCCTCCCAGCTTCGTGCACCTGCACGTTAGGTAAATCTGGAAAGCTGGAAAAAGTCCTTGGTCTCTTTAGCAACAGCTAACAACATCAGTGTATTCTTTGCATACTTTGCATACTGAATCCCATACTAAATCCAAAACACAGCAGCTATTAAGAAAATCAGCTCCATCCCAGCTGAAACCAGGACAGTAGTTTTTTTTGTAACTTGAATTTACCAAAAGCACCTTCCACAGTTTTCATTTTTGCATGGAATACTTTAAAAAATGTTTTATAATTTGTAATTGGTATAACATGCTATATCATAATCAGAAAATTATAGCGTGTTGTGTCCTCCGCTGTGATAATATTTTGAACTATATTCAGCTAACCATTCCAAAGTTCGATCTGCTTCAGATTTTCATAGTGTCTCACTCAGATTTCTTTCTGGCAAATATGCCCTCAGCTCTTCCTGGTTCCCTCCTTAGTAACTGTGAACTGTTAGATTTGGAAATGATGCAACAAATCTTGATTGGAGGAGTGTATGTGTAGTTCAGTAGGATTTATGTATGCGTGTGTATTTACAAATGGATTATAAATTTGTTAACATAGTAAAAATTGAATCTGAAATTATAAATTACATGCTTGCAGTCATTTTGTTCACCTCAGATCTCAGTAAGTCTCTTAGCACTACCGTTCACGGCGGTACTTGGAGAAGTGACATTGAATGCGTTATATGCTGAGTAAATATTTCTGCAAATAGGGCTGTTTTCTCCCAGAATCCTGCCACTGCCAACACTGTATGAGGTCATCTCTGAAGCTGCTTTTGTCTTCTGTGGACTTTGTTTGGACTTGCAGTTGAGGACAGCACCAGACCATCTCCTCGGTTTACCCAGTGCTGTTAGACAACTGCAGCTAGAGTAGTTTTGGAATAATTCAGAAGACAGCAGACAAAGTGTAAGAAAGACATATATCAATTTTAGACCATTCGACATCGTAGAGTTTGTGTAGGAATATGCGACTATCTGTCACTCAAGCTTCTTTATGATTGCTATCAATAATTAAAAATTTAAAGGTAGACAGCTTCAGTCAGCAGATTACAATGTGTACCTTGGGCATCATTCAAAAAATTCGTTATGGAAATCTTCGCCCTTCCAAAGTGATATAAAGCCAGCAGCCATATTTGTTTCATGGAATACTCAGATTTTGACAGCTAGGTTAGGCAGTAAATGGTTTGGTGGCCTTCCTAATCAACAAAAACATTTGAGAGAAGACAAAAATGTGTCAGTAGCATGTTTTGGGTTGGTTTGTTTGTAGGGTTTTTTTGTTGTTGTTGTTTTGTAGGTTTTTTGTTTTGTGTGTTTGTGGTTTTTGTTTTGTTTGTCTTTTTAAAATCTGGAGCAATTTCATAACTTCTTTCCTGAACTGAAGCTGCAAGTTATCATTTCTTGTATCAGAGTATTAGTGTTTTCCCAGTAGCTTTATTCTTGATGTTGAGGGAGGCTTAAAACCATTTCTTGAAAGTAGCAATCTCAAATACCCGGAGAAGATTTCCTTCTCTTCCTTAGTGACTTGCCTGCTGTTAAAAATGTGTAGTGTTAGTATTTGAAAAGGATTTTTAGTTGAAAGGGTTTCAGATACCTCATCCAAAATCTATTAATTTCTCCAGAATGGCTAATGCGGGTTTCTTATATGAAGTGCCAATGTATTAAATGGAGCTGAAGCGTAGCAACATTGCAAATGGATGCACTCAGTCTATATGGTTTAATCTGATACATTTCAAGGTAGGTAGATAAACATTTAAAGCCTATTGGTACTCTGTTTTTCAAAGTGTGTGTTTGCTCTGTAGTGTGCTCTTTTAAAACTATGTTGATTGTTTTTTTTCCCCTGAGAGCTAATCATAAGATTTTCAGCAGTGCTCCAGATCTCTTCTGAATAACAAGAGTCATTTTGTATTTACTCAATATCTTTGCTTGTCTTGCTTGCATATTATTCTGTGAGACAAATGAGGCAAATAAGTACCTAAGAACACCTTCAGAGATCATATGTTGATAGTATTAGGAACAATGTTGGTTTTATTCAGTATAGTTTCATTCTGTTTCTAACCATTGTTTGTGAGTTGATGTACTTAGAGTTGATAACTGATGTTCTTTAACCTTCATTACAGTTTGCTGTTCTGAGTCCTAGAAAAAAGTAATTTCTGTATTGCAGGTTAGGAGAAAGTATTCTTATAGTCAGCCTTTGTAAACTCTAAACCACAAGTAAAGAACAAAAAAATCTTCTGGAACTTTTTCAGCCTTTCCATACTTTCTACATAGAAT
>WHYT01014856.1:58892-91940 GCA_009806455.1 Tetrax tetrax | reverse complement strand
CGCCCATGGAGGACTGCGGGGATGAGGAGGTGGAGGCCGGCGGGCCCCTGCAGCAGCTGGCGAAGCGGCAGCGCAAGGAGAAGCGGGAGCTGCAGGGTGAGGGGCGCCGCGGGCCCGGCCCAGGGCGTGCGGGCGGGAAGGTTCGGGGGTGGGGGGTCGGGGAGGGGAGATCAGCGCCCCCCGGCACCCGCCTCGCCCGGGGAGATGGCGGGGAGATACCCCCCCGCTGCCGGCCTTCCCCTGCGGGACGCTCCGCGGAAGGGCCGCGCAGCACCGGCACGCCAGCGCAGGGTTTTGGGAGAGCAGCGCGCACACTTGGCCTGCCCCCCCAAGGGGAGGTCGGTGACGAGGACGCGGTGTGTTGTCAGGTGTCGAAGCGAGGTATTTGCGAGGTATTTTCGATGAAAAAGCCTGCATGATTTTTTTTTTTTTTTTTCGATGGAAAAGTCCTTGCTGCCCAGGCAGTTTCTTCATTCGAAGTGCAGTTGGTCTGAACTGAGCTTGCATGTTCTGTCCGGCCACAGTAAAGTATCTATAGCAGAAGACCTGTGTGGTGTTACAGTGTTATGTGTGAACTGTTCATGAGCCACATTTTACCTACCCTATTACAGTAGATTAATCTAATTAATTCTGTTAGCTGGATTCTGTTGAGTCTTAGAGGGTTGGAAGGGACCTTTAAAGTCCAACCCCTCTGCAAGGAGCAGGGACATCTCCAACCAGATCAGGTTGCTCAGAGCCCTGTCCAGCCTGGCCTTGAATGTTTCCAGGGATGGGGCATCCACCACCTCTCTGGACAACCTGTTCCACCACCTTCATTGTAAAAATTTTTTTCCTGATGTCTACATCCTTTTGTCAGTTAGAGGGTTAAAGAAGATGAGAGACACTATTGGGCTGCATATTGTCATTAAATCTATAGGAACGTACTGTTTTGAGATGTCTTTTCCTTCCTCAAAATTTGGTTGAAGTTGAAAAAAGGGGTAGGTATCAAGCATTGTTTCCTGATAAGTGCAATGATTAACTGTTTGACAGACAGCAAAACAGTTTGTTAGAATTTATATAAGGCACATCTCAGCATCTAAAAATCTAGCATCTCTTCCAGCTGATGATCCTTGTCCCCAGCACCTCCCATATACTCTCCTTGTGCATTTTTGTGTGCTGCTTAAGTCCCAGATTTCCTTCTCCCTCATTATGTTATTTTTTGTGAACATAACTGCTTTTCTGTCAAACTCAGCTGATCATCTGTGAGGCTGAATGCTTAACATAAATCTTTCAGTGTGAGCATTCTTGTTGCCTCCTCTTGAAAAGTTCCATTATTGTCGCCATCATCTTCAGCTCAGTTGTGTCAGTCAAGGGTGAAGGACAGGAAAATGTACAGATGATGAAAAACGAGCAGAGTGTTGAGTAATTGATGCTCTAACTCTAAAATGGTGAATATAGAAGTGATGAGGGCTAGCAGAGTGTGTTCATGGAAGAGCACAGGCTGTGGAAGCTGCGTTTGTTCAGCCTGGAGAGAGGACAAGACTATGGGGAATCTGGTTGTAGCTTCCACTGCCTAATGGATGGAGCCAGACTCTTCAAAGTAAAATCTAGAGAATGGACTAGAGACAATGGCTGAAAGTGGTAACAAGAGAAATCCTCATGTGAGGGAAAAGGGAAAATAATTTCATAATGAGAATGGTTAACCGCTGGAAGAAAAAACCTGCCCAGAAAGGCTGCAGAATATTAATCTCTGGGACTTTGCAGTCATCTGAATAAATTTCAGATCAATCTGAAGTAACATAACCTGATACAGCTTTGAATTCAGCCTTGCTTTGAGCAGGAGGTTTAACTACGTGATCTCTGGACATCCTTTCTAACCAAACTATTCTATGATTTGCAAAGTGGAGCCTTGACTTACAGCCTAAGAGTACTTAGGGAATTTAAGCAAGTTGAGCATTTTTTTTTTCCTTCTTGACTATACATTTTGCTTTTAGAAACTTTGTTTTAAGGAGAGGTAAACTCCATTTTTACTTTTAATCTACTGCTTGTGTAATTAAAAATTTACACATCTTTCCTGTGACAGGATTTGAGATCTCAACACCCAAATAATATTTTTGAAAGAAACAGCCTGAGGTCTGCTGTGTTGATCAAGCTTATAAGTATTTATAATAGTGACCTAGCACAAGTTTTTCTCTTCTTCTGATATAATGTTTGCATCTTTTAAGAAAAATATAGCTGCTTTAATATGTGTTGATTGTAACAGGCAGTCTTATAAGCTAAGCTGTTAAAACATTCTGATATGTTGATATTTGTAAATTTTTTTCAAATCTTTTTTACAATGACTGTAGAGTATTATATTTAGAGGTAATGTTGTATTACTCTACCTCTCTAACAGCAAAAATTCAAGGGATGAAAAATGCTGTTCCCAAGAATGATAAAAAGAGACGAAAACAGTTGGCTGATGAAGTTGCCAAACTAGAGGCAGAGCTTGAACAAAAACACAAGGAGGAATTAAAGCAGCTGAAGGAAGCTTCACCTGAGCAGAATAAGGTAGGTGCCTTAACTTTAGCTGAAGTTGTGCAGATACAATTTGTGTTAGGGCTTATTTAACTTTCAAAAATTATAATGAAGTAACACTTTGGTATTTTTCCTTTTCCTCGTGGTATTAGTAACTCTTTTCATCTTTGGAATGATTCAGCTGCCCATGTGGATGGGCATTACTAGAAGGGGCATTTAACAGTGGGGCTTTTTGTTGTTGTTGAGCAGTATTTAGTTTTGCTGTGAAGGCTGTGTTAGTAGCTCAGTTGTCTTTCTTTTATTTTTTTTTTAGTTCCTGTTGTATCGTCACTTTAATTGTCTTACATAGACTACTAGAGTCTTCTTGGCCTTCAGTAGGCGTTTTACTGATGCAGTGTGTTTTGTCTTGCAATTCTGTCAACATTGTAACTAATCTGTGTGTAAGAAGCCACTTTCTGTGATGATGAGAATTGTCTTCTTAAATGCTGCTGTTCTGCAATATTTGCAACATACCTACATGCTTTAATATTTCCAGTTTGCTGTTTGATGGCAAACCATTTAATTTTTAACAGAAGCTTAGCATTATTCAGATTTATCTGTGGGAAATACGACCACCTGAATAAACTAGATATACTATTAAATACTTGTGTGCCATACAAAAGTTCACCTATATTTTAGCACTTAATTAATAAGTGAAGTGTTGGAAGCTCCTCTCATAGTGAATTTGCAATCCATAGACTTAATTCTGTATATCCAGTACTGAAAAGAACTCTTATTTTTGTTGTGCGCCTGAATTTAAGGACTGTTTGTGCAAGTAGACTTGTGCATGTACTTTCTCCTACCTAAACAGGCCTTATGGCTAAATTGGTGCAATACAGTTACCTGTGAATGATTCTAATGCTTCATGCTTATACATCTCCCTAAGTGTTTCCCTAACAATGTGCATCTTTTGACTGTTTAAATCCTGTAGAGAAACAAACAAAAACCCATCTCCCTGACATTTCCTGGACTAGTGATCTAAAATGAGAGTGAAAACATTTCTGAATGACTTTTAGGGAAATAGACTTGATTGAGATGCATCTGCTGAGAATCCTTGTGGAAAAAAAGTTTTCAATTGCAAGACTTACAACCCTATAACAGTCTTCCATGGTAATTTTTAATCAGATGCTTAGCAGATGATTAGTGCATAAGCATTAAACATAATGCTTCTGTTTACCTGTATCTTAGATTAGTTTCAAGAGTTTGTTTTATTTTTGGTAAATGAGCTGTCAAAACCTTACGATGGAGGACCTTTCAAGCTAAAATCCTTGCCATGGACATAGCTTTGCCTGAGAAGATTTTGTTTTGAGATGTATGGTTTCTTTAACTTCTCAGCTTTTTAATTTAGATTGAAACATGTCTGTGTTTCCAAGAGTGGCATCTAGTTCATACTGTTATGGAGTTAGCTTTGTCATTTTTCTTGAGAAGTGTCAACTCCCTGTCTTCTCCAACTGCTGATTATGCTTTGGTATGGAAAGTGGAGCATTCTCCTGCTGTAATTGTCACAGAACTTGATAATGACTATTTGGGTGCTTCGGTCAACTGGTTTGGTGAGGAAAACTTTCCCTTTCAGCCAGTAAGCCATGTTCACACTTCAGTGTGGAAGCTTGTAAGCGAACATACACATTAAACTTGACATGCACAGTTCATAACTGTTTCTTTATTGAGACTACAGAAAAAGTAATAAAATACATGACAGTGGTTTGGGATGTGAAATGCTTTACTTTTGTCTTTGACGGGTTCTGTGCTATACACAGATCTTTGTGGTTAAACTTCATAAGTATACCCTGGAATTACTTAGGAACAGAACTTAAAACTGTTTCAGGAGATGCACATCTCTGTTATCATTTATACTAATAAGAACATTTAACTTTTTTTTTTTCCTTTTTAGACAGATTCTATAGCTGATGGTGTTGCAAATTTAGAGCTTGAAGTAGGAGAGCAACAGATTCAGCAACCTCGAATATCAAAAGCGCAGAAGAGGCGGGTATGATTTAACATTTAACTTCAATCAAATATTTGTAAAATTTTATATTCACTTAAACTTAACTGTAATAACCAAAGTTAAACAATCTTGCAGGAGATATTACCTGGCTAATTCAATATTGATGCTGTACCTACTGGGTGCCTTGAAAATCTGTAAAGCCACTACCTAGAGATATGTAAGCGTTTTATAAATAGTTGTACTTTTTTACCCACAGCCGTGAGCTGGGAATCAGAACAGGTCAGGAGATGGGACCCAGAAAAAACAAATTATGTAAAGCAATTGATTTTAAAAGAATGTCACTAAAAATATTAATATAGAAATCAAGTGATTGAATTAAAATAATGTAAAATACTACATGGAAAATATGTGAATAGTAGCACTTTACATATTTAACAAAAGAACATTGATACTGAAATTGTTGTAAATTTTTGAGTTGTTAAGAAACACTACCTGGTGTCCAGGCCATTAGGGTTAAATCTTGTTAGACTTCAGTTGTTAAATTGCGATGGATTAACATTTTTATTGTACCTGCATGAGCTGGTTCGGGGCCAGAGGAGCACTGCTGTATTGCGGAGTCCATCTCCTGTTACATGATCTCTGCTGCAGAAATACCTTGTAACAAACATGATAAAAGGATGTTCTTCATTCATCGCACCATGTCTAGGTGAACTAGGAACTTTGTAGTCTAGTTTTCCTATACCAAGGTCGCCTAAACCAGTGTGGTCTTGATTTATGGTGAATTTTAAGTATGAAAGTGAAAAGATCATTCTCTATACTGCTTCCTTCTTTATTTACTTGTTTACTTTGATTCTTATTCCCTTGTAAACTTAAGCGTAAACTTACAAAGCACTCTATAAAAGTAATTTTTAGGTTATGTATTATTACGTCCTCTCTAGTATTCTCTGTGTGCATTCTTATCTGTCCTCTAGGTTAGGAGCAGTCTTTTATGATGTGTAGTACCTAGCCTGAAGGAGTTTCAGTTTCATGACATGAGCTCCGTTATGCAATCATGTGCCTGAGTGGTTGATCTCACACTTATTATGAAAGAGCAATATTTTCTGTTGTTTAATTAAAGTTCCCATACTTGAGTTGTTTGCCAGTGTGGTGAAACAGGCGAATCCTGAAGAAATAATAGCCTTTGTCTGGGTGTTGTAAAGTGTTATTTTGCATGTTGATGTAATTAAGATTTCTCCTGTAGCATAATTCTGGTTGTGGTGTCAAAGGCAGTTAGGACATAGTGGTCACTTAACCATTTGCTAAAGTTTGGGTTTAGGAGATCTCTAAGATTTCTTAGTACTGATTTGGGAGAACACTTGACAGGTATGAATGTACTGAGGAAACATTTGAAGAGTTAGAAGGAAGCGCTAAGCCAAGAACTGTATGGGCATCTTCTAAATTTTAACATTTGGTTTACTTCTTACTTGTTTTTAATCTAAGGAAAAAAAAGCTGCCTTGGAGAAAGAAAGAGAAGAAAGGATAGCTGAAGCTGAGATAGAAAATTTAACCGGTGCTAGACATCTTGAAAGTCAGAAACTTGCCTCCCTGTTGGCAGCAAGGCACTTAGAGATTAAACAGATCCCTTCAGATGGCCACTGCATGTACAGAGCTATTGAAGATCAGCTCAAGGATCGCCAAAATTCCTGGACTGTTGCAACTCTGAGGAACCAAACAGCAAAGTATATGCAAAGTCACTTTGATGACTTCCTGCCCTTTCTTACAAACCCTAGTACTGGAGAGATGTATAGCAGAGGTAAGACTTGTGGTATAAGACATTTTAAAAACTGTTATAACTATTTCTGATAATTCTCAGTCTCAGTTACAACCGAATTGGGACTAACCCATTGTGATGTTTGTTCCTGAAGTTTGTTACTTTGTTGGTTAAGCTGTGTTCTGTGGAACACAGAATTATGATCCACTATGAAACTTGGTACACCTGAACCTTTGTAATTTATTTATTTCTTTATTTTTAAGGGAATCTAGCAAACATTATTCCCCAAAAAAAAAAGAAAAATCAGAACTTGCGTGTTACTAGATATTAATCATGTTTGGGATGTGATTTAAGTTGTATTATAAACAACTTGTCTAACAGGTTAGGGATGATTTTTTTTTTTTGTCAGCTTTCATGCTAGTGTTTTCAATTTATATAGGAAAGATGTTAAAAATGTGTGTGAAATTCATGCAAATCTATTTTAAAATAGTTTACATAGATGCTTTTTCTTATTCTAACCTTTATTTTCACTATTTACACTAGGTCTTTTAGAGCTCTTTCTTATAAACAGACTTTATACAAAATATAAAGGCATTTAGCATGGAGCAATGGTGTAAGCTGAGTAAATGCAGTTAAATGGAATTTATGTACTTCTTATTTGAGCAGTACATGGTTTATTAATTTCTTTCTGTCTGTCTGGAACACTTTCATTTAATGGTTGTTCCTGTGGATTTCTTTTGATGACTGGGGACTGTTGTGAAGTAGGAGGTGCCTTTCCCATGTTGGCAGAGATAATTATCACAGGATAAATGTGCCCCAAGAGAAAACTGAAAGTTCTGCAAAGCAGCAGAGAGTTGTGGTTTTCTTATGTCTCTTAAATCTGTTCTAAGCAAAATGTATGAAAACCAATCCTGAGCAGTTTTAAGAAAATCCAATGTTTCTTTGTCAGAATCTATTCATAAAGTTCAGAAGCCTAAAGGGTTGCAATTTATAAATTTGAAAGCTTAGTTTCTGTAGAACAGGATCTGCAAAAGCTTTATTTAGTTAATAACAGGAGAACTATTGGGAATAAATCCTTCAGAGTTTAAAAACAAGGCAGCTAATTTGGAAATTTAAAAAACAAGCAACAGTTCAACTACATACAGTTGCAAGGTTTTATGAACATACCTGACACCTAGCTAGTGTAAGAACTAAGCATACTACTTGCTATCACATTCTTTTCTAGAGTCTCAAAACACCACCCTCTGAAACTTAACAGGAAGAAAACTGTGTGCAATTTCATGCTTCTTGTTAACAGTTCCCAGAATAAAAAGTTTAAAATACAAACCTGTGCTTCTTTGTATTCCCTACTTGTTTTTATTCCTCTCTTCAGTCTGATTTTTCTTTCTAAAACAGTTATGGGGTTTTTTTTTGCCTCCAGTGTTTTTCTTTTCCTTTCTCTTCAGTGAATGTAAATATTTTCTTGTGTAATTGGTTTGGAGCTTTCAGGTTCTCCTTGTTCATTGTACAATCAGTATTTTTCCTCAGTTGCATGTTCTCAAATAAGAGAAGTACTAAAAGTTGTCTTTTTCTATCCCCACAGAGGAATTTGAAAAATACTGTGATGATATAGCAAATACAGCTGCATGGGGTGGTCAGCTGGAAGTAAGTATTGTGTTGATAGTTTTTATTTGTGAAATTCTGAAGCGTGAATATACCTTCAAAAAAAGGGCTTCTTAAGAAAGAATACCTGAAAGCATAAGGGAACGTAGTCATAAATAGTTTATCAACAACTTTCTTCTATGGTAATAAATTGTTTTCCCAAATTAGCAGCTTTTTTAATGGTGTGCTGCTGTTCTGATGTGTTTGACCACATGAGAATTAACTAGTAATTCTAAATGTCATGGCAAAAACTGACAGTATGAGAGGGAGAAGATTTTCTAAGGAGAAAGCATTTTATTATGTAGCCTTATATGGGTGCAAAGCTGACTGGAGTGGAACAATCTTAGATTTTTGTAATGTAAACCAGAACTTGAGCAAACACGTATTTATTTTAGTCTAATTTATTATTTTATGAAAGCATAGTTACCAAATTACTGAAGCTAGCCTGATGTTGCCTGTATTGTATCATCAAAACAATGATTAATGTAAGGCAACCCATTTTCAATTACAGTTTTAAAAGTTAAAATAGTTGTGCTTATTTTAATAAAGTTTATTTTCTAACAATATTTGAAATGTTATGCCTGAACTCATGTCTACTAAAACTAAATGCCACGTCTTCCTCTTTCTTCCCTACCATGGATTTAATCCTATTGTTGAATTGTTTTTATGGTTTAAAAGCTAAGGGCTTTGTCGCACATTTTGCAAACACCCATTGAAGTAGTGCAAATGGATTCCCCTCCCATTATTGTTGGTGAAGAATATTCAGGCAAACCAATAATACTTGTGTAAGTATGTAATTTTATCCCTTTTTTAAATCAGTGCACTTATTTCTATAGCAGAAGGCTCTGCTTTGATTTTCATATACTCTTTTATTTTGTTATGTATCTGATGTCGAAATGCTGCTTGAATAATGATCTTGCAGATCAGAAATTATGTTTGTGATTGACACAATTAGTTTAAAGATATTGTAATTAGAGTTCTTAAAATACTGACAATCAGTCTGAAGTATTATTCAATCACTGCTTTATTGAATGCTACAAGGTCCTTTTACCTGTTAGATAATTACAAAATAATAGTGAAATTGATATAAGATGCAGCAGGAAACTTTCTTTTTCTCTTCAAAGTTTATGTCAATCTGTGCCTGGAAGTCATCAGAACTAAAAGCTATCTTTATTAATGCTCTCCTATTTAATGATCTGATATGTTTTCTGTGATAAAACTTGAATTTATTTAAGCTGTCTTCCGGTACTGTTAGTGTTTGAGATGGTGTGTACTTTTAGTTAAACTGAACAATAATTCTGTAACTTTTTTTTTTAGGTATATGAGACATGCCTATGGATTAGGAGAACATTACAATTCTGTAAAACTTCTAACAGATGCTGCTACAGAAAATGGTAGCTAGCATACAGAAGTCATAAATCCACATGGAAAACAGTTGCATCTTGCTGTGTTGGGCTTCAGACAATTCCCAGATAGACTGGAAAGTAAAACTAAATGGAACAGATTTAAAATGAAAAACAGACATACAAGGTTTGACTATAGATCAGAAATAGCTCTTGATTTAAAACAAAGCCAGACTAAAGCCACACAACACTATTTTCAATGTGTTGATACTAATCATGTTCAGAAGATTTGCTCTAAAGTAGTGGCTGTGTAGATCAGAATTTTTTTTTAGTAGAGCTTCATCCCATACTGGAGTGAAAATACTGAGTAGTAAATGTTTTGGTTAATTTTAATTTCTGCTGAAGAGTTAAGGTTACCTGAATGTTCCTGTTACATTATTTCTGAAAGATTTTGTTGGTGGTGGTAGAGTTAAGGCATTTAAAAATAACTGATTTTATTTTGATTGATGGAATATCCTCTACAGTATTTCTTCTGTTCTGTCAAGATCTAGCCTTAATGCTGTAGTAGGGATCCCCTTCTTTACTTGGGCAGAGAAAAGCTGGAGGCAAATCCAGTAGTAGAATATCTTACTCGGCTGAAGGAATTGCACAATCTTTTTATTTTAAAAAATTTTGTCTCAGATATTTACCAAGGTTTGAGGACTTCACTTTTTTTTGGTTGTTTTTTTTTTTGCAGTTGATGGTAGGAGCTGAACACTCGATGCTTTTCCTAGTACTGAATCTGTAGGAACAGCATTGTTTATGACTGCACATCAAAACATTGATACAAGTTAAGTGTGCTGTTCATCCTTTCATTTGTGCATTTCATTGATACGGAAATCTTAAAAATGAAAAGCTCCTCAATGTCCTCACTTCAGGTAGTGAAACTCATCTGAACTCATCACTTATGGATCTGCTGACCTAAGCACTTCATGATCTGAAGTGTGATGTTTTATAATGCTTTAAAAAGCTAGTTGCATACATGTGTAAGAATAACCACCTTGGGTTTTGTCAGTAACTTTAAAAGTGATCTGCAGAAGAATTGAATTTATTTTCATTGCTCCTTATGATGCACAGACACTTGAAAGGTGGGTTTTTTTAATATGGCTTGACTTTTTACATTAGAAATGTAGATGTTTTGCCTTTAAGTCGCTGTAAATGTGACTCCAAAATTAGCAGCAGAAACCAAAGTTGTAATGCTTTTTTTTTTTTTTTTAGAGCCTTCATGAATAACATGATAATTGTCTGTATTTTAGTGCTGATAAGTTGGTTTGCAGAAAAGCAGTTCATGTCAAGTTTAAATACCTTTGCCCTGATTTGAGATTATGAGCTAACAGTGTGCATCTTGTAGTCCTTCAGTAAAGCTAGCCAGCAGATTGACATTCCTGGGACTTATAAGTTAGAGAGAAAAGTCTACTCTTACTTAAGGAGGAGCAGATAAGTGTTCACTTTATGGATCAGATTATGTCTGATTTAAAGCACTTTGAGAGAGGGGGAGGGGAAAAAAACCCAGACAATTATAGCAGGAGGTTTTGGACAAGCAGAATTTGAATTATGACTTATTTAGACTAGTACCTGCCAGGAAAACAAAGTATTAACCAAATCAGGAGTTTTTACATCCTTATTTATCTGATACAGTATACCAAATACAACTGTATTTCTAGCAGCTGGTTTACTGTAGAATTTTGTTTACTAACTTGATTGTATAAAACTATGTTTTTCATTTCAAACAAAAAATTGGATACAACAGTAAGAAAAAGTGTCTCTATTCACAGTACCACTATGAATTTCAATAAAAATAATAATCAGAAATACTGTTCTCTGTGTTGCTTAGAATTGATGTGATATGAAGTGCACATGCTGCGTTTTATAGATACCTTGTGAAAAAAGTTCTTTGGTTTATTGAGGTTTCACTCCTGTTTGATTAACTGACAGAGAAAAGATGCCAGAATCGTGGAACGCCTGTACCAACAGTTTGTTCTGTTGAAGATGTTTACAATTTGTATAAAGTGAAATAATGTTTTAATATAGTGAGTGAAAGATCCTTGCTCACACTGTATGGGACTGGCCAAAAAGTAATAAATTGTTTTATTTGTGGCAAGTCTTATTGTGGTTGCTCTTTATTTTGTGCTTAGATTGTTCGCTTCTTAATTCCTAGTATTAATAAGCTTACTCATTTGATTTTTATTGCTTTAGGGTTCAACTGTAGTATGAATTCTCCAACAAATGACTATTCCTATTCAAGTAGGCAAAGTTTTACTCTTTATGAAATGAAGTTGTTTCTAAACAAAATTTATCCTCAGCATTTTAGCAGTTAAACTTGAACTCTTCTGAAAAGCTGTATTTGAAAATACTGTTGAACTTCTGCATACATAAAAATGATCAAGTGAAACGAAGAGGTTTTTTTCAGAATTTAGCTTTTAACTTTTTTGTCAGATTACATTTTCTCTGTGAAAGAGCGGTACTTAGTTTATTTACTTGTATTTAAAGTAAATGAGTATTTACATGTATTTACATGTATTTAAATACATGTATTTAAGTGGCTTTTCTTTCTTTCATCTGCAATTCATTGACATCAGTTTCTTCAGCCACTATTTCTTTTAAGGTCTGTTAGGTAGTTTTTTTGCGAGTAGGAATGCTCACATGAATGGGAGGGAGACTGTCTAGTCATCCGCAATAGATTGCGTATGATATTCTGAAAGGGAAGAACTTACTTGTTTTTGAGAAAGCAATGTGTACAGAGGTGTAGGCCCTGAAGTCCCGAGGAATCTCTGGGGCGATACGGAGCAAGCCACCTTGCCGTGGAGGTCAGGGCATAGAAGAGACCAACCTTCTCTCTGCGTCACACGTGATGTTTAGGTGTTCGTCCCTCTCCCTTCACTCAGTCTGCACCCACTCCCTGCTCTTCTGTGCGTCCCCAATAGCTTGGGCTGCAGTCAGCCAGCCCCAAAAAGTGGGTGGGAGGTGGGTGACGGCAGCAGGGAATGCTGGACTCTCATAAATTATTTAAACATCCCATGGTTTTAAGGATTTTTAAAAAGAAATAATATAAAATGCACTAAAGCAGTAATGTTCCTTGTGCACATTTGTACGAATCTCATAACCTGTCGTGTTTGCATATATTAAAATATTGCACCAAAGCTAAAACACCATGAAGAGGGGAATTTGTTTCACAATCACTTGCATTGGGGCAAAATTATCACTAGAGGCACTTTTTGCCTCCTGTCCATGCTCTGTCCTTCCTGTCTCATCTTTTTAACAGGCAGTTTAGCAGGAGCTGTGACAGGACTCAGAAAAAAAGCAACGCTGAAATTTCGGGTCTATGCAGAGCACGTTCCCTCTGCTCCTGCTCTGTCTCAAGGAGAAAGAAATAGGTGCTGGCAGCAGTGTGACTGGACAGATCTGATGCTATGGGATGGTGGCCCCCCTCTGCTGTGTTATCCTCAAGTGTAGTATTGTTACGAATTACAAAAGTGAGAATTATTGTAGCCATATGTGCTGGTGGCTAGTGCAGTAGGGACACTACCTCTTGCAGTTGCTGTTGGGGCTGTGGATTTTGCCCATTTCTCCAGCCTTCCTCCACCACCGGCACTAGCCACCTTTCCGCTTACGAGTTCACTGATGTGACGGTTGAGTAAGGGGAGACAGGCAGCGTCTCTTTTCGTAGACGATGTGGGAGATTGCAGTGCAGACGAGTCGTGATGCGTGTTCTGGGAAGTCCAGATCAGAGACAAGGCACAAGTGTGCTGGAGAAGTGACATCTTCAGGGGTGCAGCAGCCCGCATGCCAAAGGAGAGAATGCTAAGTGTCCCAGAGACACCCTGAAGGCTGTGGTGAGGGTGGACGTCAGAAGGTCTTGTCTGGGTAGTTTACAAGACCACGCTTCAGGCCATCAACTTTCATAGGCCGTGGAAGTGCAACAACTTTTTATTTTCAGTCCTTAAGACACAACCTGCCCTACTCTATCTCCCAGCTGATCTCCTGGGATGTATTTATGAATGATAAGCAGCCTATGTTGGTTACTTAATCTATGTAAGTAGCTGAGCAGACTTAAAAATAGGATCTGAAATACGAAAGGCAGTTTCTGGGCATTTCTTGGCTCCAGTAAGAACACTAACCCACCAGTTCCTTTGTTTTGAGAGACTAATAAAAAGAGCAGATGGGTTATGATTAATCACAAGAGGCGTATGGCATATGTACTTTTGAATACAACAAAAATCCTTAGCAATTGCCTCCGTATGTTATGAACAGGTATATCATAAAAAGAATTGTTCACACACAAAAAAAATCTTAATTAAAATTCCAAATAAGTGGGTATAATCCCTATGTTCCAGATTAAATAAATGCATCAAAGGTGTTGATGTAAAGATTTATCCTCTTTGCAAACTAGAAAATTAGAGTGCATTAGTTTGAATACTAACAAGATTAAAAAATATTTCTAGAGAGCTACATTTTCTGCAAAGGCTCCCTGAACTTCATCAGTCCTGCAAATATTTTGTCATGATATCAGAAGAGATTAGATACATGAAGAGTCTGAAGGTGCTTTGTTTGTCCAGAGATAAACTTAAGGATCTTCCAGATATGGGTAATGTTGTTTTATTTTTTCAAGCTTCATTTTTATTCTCCTTTTGAAGAGTAATGTTGTCTTATGAAAATATTTGAGCAATATATCTTTTCTGGAAATGATTATGTAAGTTGTGAAAAAGCACTTTAATCATTGCATTCTGGATGTTATTTGAATACTCTTTCGAGGAAGCTAAGGATGTGGAGATGTTAAATGAATAATTATTCCTTATACACATATGTATCATATAAAACTCAAAATATTAATAAAACCGCAGGCAGAACCAGGCAATAGTTTGTTGTTAAGTCTTAATAAGGCTCCCTTGGGTTAGGAAACAGGAAGGGACAAAAGACAGCATAGCAATTAAAGAACTATTTTTCTTTTAGCTGTATGCAGAAAAAAGCTGAAACCAGAATAGTTAAAGTTGTTAACTGGGGATACCTGAACGAAATACACGAAAGTATCCAGGCTAGGGTCGGTGAGGTGAGAGAAAATATGAACACGAGGGCTGGAACAGCTACAGGAGTAGCCAAGCAGAGAGATGGCAAACTCAGCTGGTAGCCTGCTTTCCAGAAATGAAGCGTGAGCTGCCCAGGTGGGTTGTGTGTTATCCACAGTGCATTCATTCTTCTTACAGTGTAATTTCCTTAACCTAAGGTCCTCTTTTTATTTCAACAGAAAAGTTTGCAACAGTTAATAACTAAGCAGCTTTGCTGCTTCAGTTTACATCAACTGTTACAAATAAAAAGCGATTTAAGGATAAAGAAATAAAGTCACATGCTCCATGCAGTATGTTAAGTTAAAGCTCATCTTGCTTTGCAAAAATTTAGGAGCACATGGTCTCCTCGTGCTTGTAATAAATAATTCTTATATTTTAATGAGACAGCTAATCCTCATTTGCTCTACTAGATTAATATTGCTACCTGAGTGACAGGTTACTGGAGAGCTAGAAATTGTCAAACTCAGACCATTTAAGACCCAAAAGAATATCTGAGATTAACACATAAAAATATCTTCTACCTGACTGATTTTAGATGTACTTTAATTTTGTTATCTATAAGTGTTTTAAGTGCAAATCACAAAGCAGTTTTAATAGTACATTATCTCAGCAGTAAAACACTTCTTGCCTGCTTGGTTCTCAAATGAAAGTTGACGAAGTATTTATTAAAGCACTGTACAAATTAATTATAAATTTTCAAGAATAAAACTGGCATTAAATCTTAATTGAATAGGCTTAAAAATTATAGAAGCAACCTCACTTCTAAGTCTGCATATAGTACATCTCACAAACATTTGCTTTTGAAATATAGAAGCTTGTGAATAGATAACCCATAACTATGCTGAGTAACTCAAATTATATTTTAAATTATGAAACTACATTTCTGCATGTCACTTATCTGCCCATGGACGTATACAAATATATAGACATATTTTATATATATATATTCTACATATTGGATAATTCTTTTTTTTTCAGTATATTTTCTAAAGTAAAGCAATAGTTAAGCACATTTCTAGAGTCAGTGCTGAACATATTACTGGCACACAAAGCACAAAGCCAGTCAGTTAATGGCTTCAAGGATAGTTTAACCAAGTATTCGAAGGGCTGTACACCAAGATTAGAGATATGTATTAAATATCCTTTACTTTTTATCTCTTAAGTATAATAACCAGTTTTTAAAATAACATAAATCAGATGCAAGATGGTGGAATGGGAGGTTGGAATGTGGGTCTCAAGGTTGGGCAAAAAATTCTTGACAAGGTTATCAGTGGCCTGAATAACACAGATGATTATAAAACTGAGCAAGTACCTTCCAACAGTTGGTTTGCAAAATGTCAAAATTTAATCACTCTTTTCTAAAATACAGTGCAAGACAGATGAATAAATCTGAAGCATGATTTTCTTAAAATATTTTAGTTTTGAAGGGATCTCTGGTGCTCTTCCAGACAAACATCCGGCTCAAACCGGCACGAACTTCACATAGATCAGATTATTGTCTTCACTTTGCGAGCATGATTGTTCTGGATGTGAAAAAAAGGGGAGGAAAGGCTACTGAGAACTCTGTAGATGTGGACAGAAGGTAAGTGCTTGTTCTGTGTCCTTGCTTCAGGCTGTAGGTCTCTTTTTCCTGCAGCCGGGCTCCTCAAAGAAGCCACACTTCTCAGAAATTCTGTAACTGAGGATCTCCTCAGTTTTAGCCAAGTTTTATAGCTTCTTCAGGTTCAGCCTCCTAGGTTATAGCGAGGGAGATTTTTTGGGGGGTTTTCTACTTCCTTCATCTTTGATTGATAGAGCCAGCTGACAAACTGAAACAGCTTTAAAGGCATTTCTGGTTATTCAGCCTATTTATGATGCTGGTGTGTTGTATTCAGTAGGATTAACTCACCTGATGCTTATTCCTTTAGACAAGTCTTCCATTCCATTCTTATCCTTAGCAGTGTGTTTCTCCTATGATCTATCATACTCAGGACTTTTCAGATAAATCATCTTGCTGAAAAATAGTTCATCATGGCAGTGATAGACTGTAGTCTCTTTCTGCTGGGGCTGGAGACTGTTGAACATGTTACTGAGGAACTTTACTTGTTTGACCTCAGTCCTTACTTGAGACTCCCAGAGCTCTCACCTGTTTACCACGGAGGTTGTGAACACACCCCATGCACAGAGGTCTTCTTACCACATTTGGGCAGACGGTGAGCAACCCGTTTGTTTTCCACTTGAATTTCAGTTAGTTATTTTTCGTTTGTATTTCCAATGATCTTTTAATGATCACACCTCCCTCTGCTTTAGCAGCTGCTGCACATCTCATTAAAGCATTTTCTACTTCTTGCACCTCATTAAACGAAGGTTTATGTAAGACTGGACTGGACAGCAGTAATGTACTTTGTCACACAGCATTAGCTATCTCACTCAGCAGATGCCTTGGCCTTTTGGAATTCACCCTGAGAGTCTCTATGTCACGGGGTGCCAGTCCCAGCAAATACGGAACGTTTCTGGCAGATTTTGTTTAGTGGTATCAAATAGCTTGTTGTCTATTCAGACCCAAATGACACCAATTATTACACAGAAATCACTCATTTCATAAGTGTTTCTCCTCTTTTGAAAGAACTTCTCCCTCTCGGAGTAGGGAATGATTTCTCTGCACGTGCAGTTCTTCCTGCCTCTGTTGCAACTGCCAGTAAGCGTCCCAGCTGTATGATGATTTTTAAAAATCTGGACTTCATCCATGAGTATCTGGATTCAGGCCAGGGAGCTAATGTCAAATAGTTTGCAGTAACAACTCTCAATTATTACTCATGGAATACATAATAAAAAGAGTGACTTGGAAATAGAAGGTCTTAAATTCCATTGCCATCTCCCTCAGCCATCCAGTCCTCAAGACACACGTTCCTATATATTTACTTTCTGTAGCTCTGATAAACCTAGCTTTTCCCTAGATCCTCTTAAAGTTAGGGAGTTTGAAGAGTAAATGATTTGTGTGTTGAATAATGAACTTTCAACCCTGTATTAAATGATGTAATGCAGTTAAAAACTTCTCTTGAAAGGGACTGTGGATATGCCTCATTCCAAATGTGTGTGACTTAACAGATCCCATTATGGAAAAATAAATGCAGCTTCAGAGCTATAAGTACTTTAGCTGACATGTTTAGCTGAACAGCAATAAAACATACATCATCTTAATATGTATTGTTAATCTTGCCAATGATTTACACCATGCCAGCTAAAATTACCTCACCAGGTTAGATAAAATGAAGTCAGTGAAAAGCAACTAAGCTTGATAATTAAGTTAGATAAAGTGGCAAGTAGGTTTTTTACTGCTTAATATATGTTACTGTAATTTATTTAAGTCCTAAAAGACTGTATGAAATTCCTTTCTTTGAGCTATGATTGGTCTTGCTGTAGATGTGTTCAAACAAAACAGATATTTTAGATATTTCATAACAGTAAATACACAGGTTCTTATTTCATCTGGAGAGCTGCATTGAAATGTGCTACGATTTTAGGTTAAGAAATACCTCCAGCCTTGAAATTCTTCTGATAACTCATGGAAACAAAACAACAAACAAGAGTGCTTCACTGTTTGTCAAAGGTTTTTTAATATGTTTCTGTCCGTAGTGCTTGGGAGAAGACATTTTTGTTCAGGGGTTTTTCTTGCTATCTTTTCTCATCTGAGGGAAGTCAGCCTGCTGATGACAGGAACTGGGAAGCTTTTTAATACCAGAAAAATTAAATTGTGTATTAATCTACCTTTTTCATTTGAAGATTATTATTATTTAGATTACATGTACAGCATTTACACTTATTATGATATTTTCAAGCACTTTAGCATAAAATGCTATAATTATATTTCATCAACTAACAATATCTTTCTTTTCAATTTGGCCTCTGGGACAGTTTTTGTAGCATCATTGTGCAAGATGGGCTTGTCAGATGAGCAATTTCATTTTAAAAAATAGAAACAGTAAAGCAAACCTAAAATTTGGAGGAAAAGAAAATCTATATAGTTTTAATTTTTTTGTCATTGTTGTTTGACATTCTGTAACAACTTGGAGAAATATCTTGGTCAAAGATTTCAAACAGAACACAGTTGGCTTTTTAGTCATGGCTACACAGTCACTTAAGGGCCCTAGCATGTACGTTCTATATGCCAGTGCCTACAGGAAAAGAAAAATCTCTTCAAAACAAAGGGCTGATTTGATAACCTATTGGCACTTACTCTTATTTTTTGTTTATGACTGTGTTGTAAATGGTGTGCTCTTATGCAAGCCTAATCTTTATGAGGTGGTGTGAATTAGTGGTTGTTCTTTCAATGCTATCAGTTGAACACAGGTGCGTCTTTGTGCTTGTTACACAGGCCACAGACCTGCTGTGGTAGATAAGGTCACAGAGGTTAAATGGTTTGTCCGTAATGTGATGAATTGTACGACAGGAAAGAGAATTGGGTTACATGTGGGTGTGGGATGGGAAATTGAGATGGAGTAGTAATTCTCTAGGAAGCGTTTGGATGTGCAGTACTGAGAAACAGAAAATTCTGAACGTGTCCAGTTCAGCATAAGCATATATTTCTTTGGAAGTAAATGGATTTTAAAGTGTCCAGAGTATTTGCATTTTAAAACTCTGTTTTTTATCTGGTTGTAGATGATCCTAGATAAGGATTTCATTGGAGGACTTAATATTTTCTTAGTTTCTTATACAGCTGCCTAATCAAAGGCCTTACTCTGTTTTATAATTTATAGGTTTATAAGCCATTCTCAAGACACCAAATATGAATGCATTTTAGGTCCCAACATAGGGGACAGAAGTGAAGGTTGAAGACAGTCAACACCTTGGAAAACCAAATCTCTTAAGAGCCGTTTGAAAGTGGAACTGCTCCCAGCTAACAGTAACAGCTGGATTTCAAAACAGCTTAAACAACTTCCCAGCTGGATGTTGCTTCTGCTCACATTTCTGTAGATGCAGTTTAAAAAAAGAATGAGAAACCTGAGGATCAGTTTACAGCATCTGTATAGTGCTTACCTCGTTATTACCAGCAAGTCATCCATTTCATGGAGCTGGAGAACAGGAGAGTCATCTTGATTGGAAGAGCTCTCCTGAGATCATAGAGTGTAACCCTCTGCTCAGGCAATTGAAATCTTTTGGTATGTTAACTATGGATAGAAATGGGGTTAAGTTTTTAAAGATGTTAAATTGAATGTTGAACAGGGAGTAATATTAGCAGCACCTTGAAAACTGAAGGGAGGAGTTGCTAATCTGCTGGATGCATCACATAGCTGGACCTTGATGGGGAAGGCAGGGCAGAAGGCTGCTGCAGCCCACTACCAGGAGTCAGCGTGGTCTTTCTGTGTTGCCACTCTGACTGTTTGTTTGTCCATCCTGTCTATTTAGACTCAGGCTGTTCAGGATCAAAACTGCCTCTGGGTATACGGGAGGTCAGTCTGTGGCTGTGAAGCCAAGTGGCACAGTTGGCTTTGGCTCTCTGCTGGGCCCTGCGCTGTGTGCCTGAGGCTCTAGGAAACCGCCGCTATTCTTTGTATGCTCCTCTCATTTTAAAGTTTCTGAAATAAATCAAGGCCTGCTTCTCCAGCTTACCAGGGAGACATTTTATATGATGGAAGTGAAGGTATGTAAGCATGTTTTAGAGTGCAGCACGAGGATTTTTAGGGGTTTGTGAGGATGGAAAAACTTCTAGGATACAGTATGACAGGGTATGCAGAAAAAGACAGAACTGGTGTAACCTTATCCATACCGCCTTTTGGCCCTGGCTTTTTGAGGTGAACCATCCTCTGAACTTTGCTCAGTTACTTGGAGCAGCCCAAAAGATTCAGGGAATGAGCAAAAAATGAAGCAGTATGGACACTGAAGCGTTCGATGCAGAAGTTCAATTTCTGTCTCTCAGTTATTTATTCATGTGGCAGTTTTCTATGAAGTCCAATCCCAGTTGATACTGTACTGCTGTACAAATAATTAATTAATTCCTTCTTCCTAAATGAAAAATAATCTGTCACTTACGTGGTCTTGGAAAAGGTATGTTTTCTGTAGCAACATTACTGTGCAGTCCTCACTCAGTGTTGCATATGACATGGAAGATAACAGTGGTTCCTGTCCTAAGGATTTTTACATTTAAATATTAGTCTTGAAAACAAAATTTGACTTTAAATTTTGCCCTTGGAAGCCTTTGTGCCTTCCAAACTGTTTGAAAAAAGCCTTGCACTTTAAAGGATGTTTGTCAGAAGAAGAATTCAGCAGTATTTGTGGAAAGTAATTTTAAAATATCGGTGTTACAGCTTTTCTTCAGAAAGTATGCACAATGTCTCTTATTTTCAGAAGAAAATGAAAATAAGCTGAAATATACACCTGCTATCTATAGGGACAGTGCTGTGCGCCTACCCGGCATGGTCAAGGACTGTTGCTGTTTCTATGCCATAGAGCAAGCAAGGAATACACTCAGTAGATCAATTTGATTGCTCTCTTTGGTATTGTTTACAATAATTTTTAATTAGTTTCCTAAGATAGTACCTCATTTGTGGTCAAAATAAAATGTACACCAGATGGAGAGAAAATTAATTCCGAAGCAGTAATCTATTTGTATACGTAATTATTCCTTGTAACTCTGTAACGGTGGTGGTTTTGGCTGTTTAAATTCCAGCAACAGATACATCAAGCAGATGACATTGCTTAAACATTTTTCAGGGTTTCATTGAGTAAACTGCAAACAATTGATATATGATTGCTTTTTGAACTGGCTTCTTCCATGTGTTTTAATGTGATATTGAGATTAACAATTTTTTGTTTAGAAACTTGAGTTCAAATTTTAAAGTTGCAGAAAATGTTTGGATGTGCATAAAATGTTATTTCTAGTATCTTTCAGCATTTTCATTATAAGTCTTGCTTTCCCTCAGTTTTGAAATTGGCTTTTAAATTTTGATGTATCAATGTCTTAACGTAGAACCAGATAAATTCTTAAAAATGAAGAAAAAATATTAGATTTGAAAGGTTTGGAGGTTTTTGTTTGGTTTTGTTTTGTTTTTTTTTAACAACTTTAAACTTAAAGAGGCTTTTGTACCTCATGGAAGACATTGAGAAACCATTAATTACTTTATATTTAGAAAGTCTGTATTTATACTCTGCCTTTGTTTTTATTCTTATGGATGATTTCATGTGGAAGCAAGATTATTGTTAATTTTTTTGATGCTAAGAATCTAAATATTAATGTCATTTCTTTCTCCTGTGAAATTACAATTGTCTCTTATTTCTCACCCTTTTGAAATGATCATGATGTTACAAAGGCAAAGCTAGTTCAGGAAACAGTGGGATAGAGTGCACCCTCAGCAAGTTCGCCGATGACACCAAGCTATGTGGTGCCATCAACACGCTGGAAGGGAGGGATGCCATCCAGAGGGACCTGGACAGGCTGGAGAGGTGGGCCCGTGCAAATCTCATGAAGTTCAGCCAGGCCAAGTGCAAGGTCCTGCACCTGGATTGTGGCAATCCCAGGCACAAATACAGGCTGGGCAGAGAATGGGTTGAGACCAGCCCTGAGGAGAAGGACTTGGGAGTGCTGGTGGACAAGAAGCTCAACATGAGCCGGCAATGCGCCCTTGCAGCCCAGAAAGCCAAACGCTTCCTGGGCTGCATCAAGAGGAGCGTGGCCAGCAGGTCGAGGGAGGTGATTCTCCCCCTCTACTCTGCCCTGGTGAGACCCCACCTGGAGTACTGTGTCTAGTTCTGGAGCCCTAAACATAAGAAGGACACGGACCAGTTGGAGAGGGTCCAGAGGAGGGCCACGAAGATGATGAGAGGGCTGGAGCACCTCTCCTATGAGGACAGGCTGAGAGAGTTGGGGCTGCTCAGCCTAGAGAAGAGGAGGCTCCGGAGAGACCAGATAGCGGTCTTCCAGTACCTCAAGGGGGCCTACAGGAAAGATGGGGAGAGGCTGTTCAGTAGGGCCTGTTGTGATAGGACAAGGGGTAATGGTTTTAAAATAGAGGGAGGTAGATTTAGATTGGATATTAGGAAAAAAATGTTCACAATGCGAGTTGTAGAGCACTGGCACAGGTTGCCCACAGAGGTAGAGGATGCCCCATCCCTGGAAATATTCAAGGCCGGGTTGGATGAGGCTCTGAGTAACCTGATCTAGTTGGGGATGTCCCTGCTCCTTGCAGGGGGGTTGGACAAGATGACCTTTGAAGGTCCCTTCCAACTCTAACCATTCTATGATTCTATGAAATATATTCCTAAATGTAAGTACATAATTAGTCAGTAATTTCAGTGGGATTCTCAACACGCTTGAATTTAAGGATGTGCTTAGTGAGCTTCTTCCGGTGATCCAAAGTTACTTATTTTGAAGTAACTCTATGACACCTACTAGTCCTATAGTAGATACTTGTAAGGCTTAAGAATAAGTAAATAAAAGTTCCATGAATATATGAGATTAAAAATAAAGAATCACTCACTGGAATGCAAACATTTCTGAAGACTTTTGACTGCATGATGAAGTCAAGGAGACTTTTTGGCATGATCTTTTCACTTTGAACAAAGAGAATGACTGAGAAATGATGAACTTCTTTTATACTGCTATGCAAACTGTGATGGGTATCTCGGTAAGGCTCCAAATATTTGACACCTTCCTGAATCTGGACATTTCTGCAAGAGGATGATTTAAGTGACAAATTTGTGTCAGTACATGTTGGCAAAATTAGTCTTGTTTCTCATTCAAAATGTATAAGTAAGCACACTAGATTTCTTTGAAGTCTGAAAAGACACTCTCTGAATTAATTTAAGTTTCTCCCTCTCATTCTGGTAACTAGGTTTTCTGTAGATATTGTCCCAAGACGTGTTTTAAAGCAAGATTTTATTTTTTTTTTAATTATTGTATCTTGGAGAAAGCTTCCCCTCTCTCCAGTGAAATCCTATTACAATTTCAGCTTTGGCAAAATTAACTAAAAGTAATTATAGTTTCAAACAACAAATCTGTGGTATATATGCCCTACTTTATTCACTGTTCTGTCTAATGTCTAACTTACAAATATTCCAAATCTCTGAGTGAAAGATTAATTTGAGGGAAGTAATTCTAAACTGTGAAAGTGCAAAAGTAATCTGTGATAGAAAAAAAAGTCAGTAAATAATTGCATCAGCACATTTGAGCACATGGGACAGATTTTAATGGGGTGGAAGGGAAATGCCTATATAGAATATGAGAGTTAGAACGTAGAAATCTTGCATAAGAGGAGGGAAATGAATTGTCAACCCGTGGAAGTGGAATCAACATGAGCTAAAAAGTCTAGATTTCAAAAACAGCAATAGAAAAGGAACTATGAGGGGAAAAAAACAAAAGGAAATGGTTCGTATCATTTGTGAAAATAAGAAGCTAAACAAAAGCAACTGCTAAGCACCAGAATCAGCAAACTATCCAGCCATATGCTCAAGTGCACTTTTATTTAACAAAGCACTCCACAGTCAATTAAACAATCACTGAGGTCAGAAGAAATCTTTCCATAACTGCTATAAGAATTAGTTTAATCTCTTAAACTTTTTTTTTTTTTAATTCAGTAAGATGTAGGTTTTGTGTTTCCATTTTTTTTATGAGATTACAGAAAATGAGGCTGAGAAAACTATAAAAAAAAGATTTTTTTAAAGTTTATTTGTAAAATTTTAAATGCATATGCAATGAAAGGCACAGTCTTCCTGATTAATTTCCAAAACGTATTTGAAAAATTTGCATATAATCAAGTCATGGTTTCTGTTTTGGAGATACATCTAAAAAATACAGGTTTTAAAGTATTTAAGAGAGGTGTGGAATTATCTCAGTTGTCTGTGCTTCCTCACTATGACAAAGGAGGGTGACAATTTAATAAGATTTGGAGCTGTTTAGGGCAGATATTGATTTTTTGAAAAACAACTGAAGTTCTGCAACTGTTGTCCAGTAGCTGTGGTGTATTTCTCTTGCCCAAACAAACTTTTCAAACATCTTAAAAGCATTATTTAATTAAAGTTTGCACAATTCAGTAATGATAATGCATTAACTATTTCTTTTTAGCGGACCATGGATGAAGGTCGTCTTCTTCCTCCTCACTTCTTCAAGCAGGATGGAACAGCTTGCAGCCATGCCAAGCAAGTCATCCTATCTTTATCAGCTGTTCTCCACCCTCTAGTTGGTGCCATTTTCATAGTCCTATAGGGAAAACAAGATGTACTGTGTTGTGCAATGATGTAGGTCATTTCTCTAGAACCCCAAGAAAGGCATCATGTTTTAAAGTCATAAGGCCTTTACTGAGACTACTGAATTTACTACTATCTAATGTTAAATTGTCTAATCTGAGTAACAGCAGATAATGTAAGAAAGCAGCATTTTCTTCGTCAATGAGGTCATTAGCAATCACATCAGAAGAGAACGGGAGTATATCTTAATTAGTATGTGAAGCAGAGGTATAAAGACAGAATGCATTGCTCAAGATCACCTGGAAGAGATTTTTCTGCAGTAATTATAGACTGGTAACTATTAGGACAAAAATTACAAACGACAGAGTCCAGGCTGTGCAAGTCTGATCCTACAGGGAATTACTTTCTTGCATAATCAATTGCATAAAATATACACGGTTGCGTAAAATTTGCAAGTAGCTGCATTGGGTTGGGTTGTAATCTCAATTATTCTGTATTTTTTATGCAAATTAAAATGAACTGTGTCTTGGGAATCAGAGAATATGGATCTGTGTAGTGAGAACTTTGAATAAAATATACAGACTTGTGTGGATGACGACTTTGAATGAGCAGTCTCTTTTTTATATATTTTCATGGCTTCTTAAGGACCTGGCATGCGAGGTGCTGTGTTCTGTGTTCTGAGTTACTGTACACAGATTGGGCTGGTTTTGCTCCTGACACTTTGGAAGAAAGTGCTGGAAAAGTAGAAACAAGGTTCCTGAACACCTGGCAAGTATACCAGGGGATTTAGTTTGACTTATTTCTAAACTGTTGGAATTTGGAATTTATTTTTTTTTTCATAAGCTGTGGATGCGTGTATGGGGTAGTTTAAAATACTTTATTTCAAACTCAGATATTTTGCGTGTGTCTAGTTCACTAAGTCCCAAGCAAGGATGAGAATTCCTTGAATTAAGGAAGATACTTCGGTACAACTCTTTATTGTGTGAGATTTCTGAGGTTACTATCCTTTTTAGTAGTAAAGTTCTTCAGAAAAATAATATTCTTATACCTCTGTATATCTTTTAGGCTTATTTCTGGAAACAGTAAAAGTTGATATCACAGTTCCGATGATTATTAGCACAGATGTTTTTGCCTTCTCTCTAACTTCTTAGCCGTGAGGGTGGCATTGTGTACAATACAATGGATTTTCATATGTACTTGCTGATGATTATTAAGTCAGTTTGGCAAACAACAATTTTGGGGAAGAAAAGTGTTTAAGTCTTTTGGGGCTCATGTTTGGAAAGCAACCCCTTTTTTATTTAGTGCTCACTGTGCATTCTTCATGTCAAACTTTCTGTAAAGTATGCAGATTACAAGGTAGTAGTCTCATAAAATACCTTTTCAGATATTTTAAATTAAAATGAGGAAACAAAGGATTATGTGAACTTATTACTGCTTTTAGGCTGGTTTTTTCAAGAACTGTTTTAGCTGTCCTACAGGCTTCATGGAATTTGCTTGGCTGTGGCCCTGGAATTCCAAGGGTTTGCCGTCTCTGAGGGCAACAAGATACTGGCTATTTAAACACTAAATTTCAATTATTACACTTCATAGGCTTTCCTTGTTGAATGGTTATATTTTCTATCATATGTTGTAAAATCTCTTAGCACTGTGATTTATATTACGACAGCCTGCAGATCTGGATTGATATGCTGCCTTACAAATACATTGCTGACTTAGTTTCCTCAGTGAGGGGATTAAGCATCCATTTCAGCTGGATGAAGTTAAGCCAATGAGAAAGTATATAGACACTCCAAATTTGCAGGTTTTTCTAACAAACACTTCACCGAATGATGTGTCTATAAAACAGCGAGCAGCAGTGCAAGTGCGTAGTAAGAGTGAGTAGAAACAAGGCATTTAGAGGCTTTCACACAGAGGAAAAGGAGAGTGGTAAGATTATCATGGGATGCAAAAGAAGGGATTTTTATCTCCTGAAGGGCCTGGAGTCAAGGCGTTGCTGATTATCCAGATAGTGGTATCTTCTGTCCGTAAGCGTGTCAGAACAAAATGTTACTATTGAAGGAAGGTTACCTAAATTAGGATAATCTTCAGTTTAATACCCGTTCCTCTGCCTTAAGATGAAGTAACACTCAAGAGAGAGAATGTGAAAAACTTTTTTCTGTTTTTCACCGATGTGGTCTGTTTTCTAATAAGACTGCCTTATTTTTTGAGTCCATTTCAAAGTGAAATTAACTGAGGCAAAGAACTCTCATATCCGAGGAGCGAGTAAATTAAGTTAATTGAGAAAACAGAACTAGGCTGTTGTCAGAGTTGTATAGCAGGACAAGAGGCAATGGTCACAAGCAGTAGCAAGGGAAAATCTGTTTGAATACATACAGGGGAAAAAAAATGCAAGGGGATTAAGCACAAGAATAGTTTGTCTCAAGGGCTTGTGGAATCTCCATCCTTGCAGATTTGCAAAACACTCCTGAGCAAGGTCCTGAGCAACATGAGCTGGCTTTGAAGTTATCCCTTCTTTGAGAAAGTGTTTGGATGAGATGGCCTTCAGAAGTCCCTCCCCTCTTAAATTATTCTATGATTCTAAGGATATCTGGAGATAAAATTCTTCAGGAATGTTTGTTTCATGATAGTTGTTCCCAGATAATTCTCTCACACGACAAACTGTAATCAGTGAGCGCCTAAATGTTCTCTAGTTTTGAGAACATTGTATTAATTCAGGTGAAAAGTAACTCTATGAATGAACCCTTTGGTGGCTTGGGAACAGTGGGCTGTGCTTTTTGAATACAGTTACATTTTAGACCTATCTGCTGTTTGTCTAACTTGCAAGGTGATTGCATTTGAATTACGGGAAAAAACGGGGCCCTGTCATGGGAGGTCAGGTTTGGTCTTCCCAGCTGCATCAGTGCCTCAATGTACCACAGCCTTTGGTGGGCCAGGTCTCAGTCCTTTACAGATTAGGTCTCAGACACAAGGATGGGTACTTCTTAAAGATGTATTTAAATGCTCAGTGCCCACCAATTTGAAAAAGAAGGAGATCTGGAGTGAGCAGAGGTTTTGAACCTTGTTCGCCGGTGTCAAGGCTGGAATCAAAACTGGTGAAGAGGTTCCTCTGCAATTCGGCTTCTCCGTTCCACACTCTGGTGAGCACCCATGAGCCCATAAGGTATGCAAGGGAATGGGGCCATTTGAGTTTGGATCTGTTGGTTTTCAAAGTAAAATGGTCTCCTTTCATTATGTGGTTTATAAGCTGGTTTGTGTACTCAATAATTTGAAAATCTGGCTTATGCATTCTGTCTTAGCATTTGGATAAGTGGAACAATATGAAGAAACTGATGCTTGTGATTTAAACATGTTTTCAAGCTGCATTTTTAATGTTGAGACTTTAAACTCCATCTCTCTTGGACAGATGAGTCTGTGTCAAGGCTAAACGTTACCACAAAGTATTTCTGTGTTTAATGTCAGGGTATGTATTTTGACTATGAAGATGCATTCTCAAGTGTATGAATTTGCAAACCTCACTTCACAGCCCATTCTGTGACACTTTATCTCTAGTTTAAAAAGAAGAAAAAATAACCTTTCTTTACTAATTTGAAGGTAAGCTGACCTTCAAATTGCTGTTAGAAACAATCTTAAAAGTAAATGAAAAACTGTATGTTCTTTACAGTTGTTTTCCCCAAGATATGGACACTGTTAGGTTTCTCATGCTTATTTTAGATGTGCTAAAATAATTTAATCTAATTTCACAATAATTTTAATTTTTTATTTTTTATTCATTAGCAATTGTGTGGAAATTTATTAGCAGACTGCTGTAAGGAATGGATTTTAAGGGGATGGTTGCATCATCAGATTTTTTTGAGTCTGTTCTGCACCTGCATTTCTCATTTATTAGATGAGCTGAGAGCAGACCGTACCTGAGCATTAGGATCTCCCATGGTTCAGTACCTTGCTAATCTGTCAGTTGACCTCCTATCTTGAATTTCTGACCAGTAAATACATTTGAAATTTAGTGATTAAACTTTTTATTGATGCTACAGATCTTTGATTTTCAACATGTTAACATTAGGAGTTCAAAAACCATCACGTCATGGGGCAGTATCAGATCTAGACAGTGCTCTTGGGCTCTGCAAGAACAGCAGAAAAATACCAAGTGAAGCCACGCGATGTCAGTGTTGCTTCATGCAGTTTTGTAGAGCACAGCATCATTAACTGTGCTGAAAGATCCATTTACAAAGTTGAGCCCAAGCCGTTTGAGTTAGAATCTGACTTCTGTGTTGCCTGGATTTTCACCTTTATCTTGTGATAATTCTGATCAGTCTGTGGCAAAGGAGGTATTCGTGTCACAGTATTGGCTCCTAAACGTCCTGTATGATGAAGGGATGGAAATTTTAGCTTGATCTGTTTCGTGAAGGGCAAGAATAATATCTTTTTCAATTTAGGTCCACATTTAAGTATATGATAATTGAAATTAGGAGTACTTTTAAAGTTAGATATTACTGAAAAAAAAAATGCATTGCATCCAACTTTGGAAGATGTATTGGGAAGATTCGGAGTTTGGGAATGATGCGTGGATGCTTTGGGGAAGTTCCTTAAATTTCAGTAGCGATTAATTTGGATGCTTAAACATATGCAGCTTCTATGGCCTAGTTTAGTATTTTGTGTAATACATGTGACAGATAACTATTTTTTTTTTTTACAAATTCTCAAAATTCAGGAATGTTTTGTTGAAGATGTGGACTTTTGTTGCTGTTTTTGTGTTGTTCCATTTTTGTCACTCTTTTATCATTCCAGTAGCTTGTACAACATTCTCATTCACTGTGTTCTGCAATGTGTGAACTGTACAGATTGGTCTATTTGAACTACTACCTATCAACCCTTATTTTAAATCTGACTTTTATTCCCATACAGCTGTGTTTTGTTAAACATACTTGGATTTTTTTTCATATGATTTCTCTTGTAATTCTATCCATCTGTCCTAAAGACACAATCTTTGTGTGACCAAGGTTTTTACCTGTTTTTTTTTTTTTCTCAAGTCTTTCAACTAGTATCCTCTGAATCCTTCAGCCATTTTTGTCTGCATTTGTCTGAAAGATAGCAGTATCAAAAACTGAGTTCCTAGAAATTGTTAGTTAGGATAGAGGACAAGGAAGAATGAAAAAAGAGTTGAGGAGAGCTTGATCATTATATATTCAGTTAGGCAGTGGCTAGCCAGCCAGAAAGATGCACATAGCTTTGGATTAAGCTAGCATGTACTTTCCCTTGCCCAGTGAGAGTAGATGAGAGAACATGGGAAAGTGACTTGGATGAACTGGATGTTCTTGGGGAACAAATGATGTAAATCAGCAGGATGACACAAAGCTGAGTGGTGTGGTTGATACTCTAGAGGGAAGGGATGTCATCCAGAGGGACCTTGACAGATTTGAGAGGTGGGCCCATGCAAACCTCATGAAGTTCAACAAGGCCAAGTGTAAAGCCCTACACCTGGTTTGGCGCAATCCCAAACATTAACACAGGCTGGGCAATGAGTGGATTGCGAGCAGCCCTGAGAAGAAGGACTTGGGGGTACTAGTGAATGAAAAACTGAATATGAGCCTGCAATGTGTGTGGTGAGCCCAGAAAGCCAAGTGCATCAAGTACCTCAAGGAGACCTACAGGAAAGATGGGGAGAAACTCTTTAGTAGGGCCTGTTGTGTTAGGACAAGGGGTAATAGTTTTAAAATAGAGGGAGGTAGATTCAGATTAGACATTAAGAAAAAAATTTTTACAGTGAGGGTGGCAGAACACTGGAACAGGTTGCCCAGAGAGTAGTGATTGCCCCATCTCTGGAAACATTCAAGGCCAGGTTGGATGAGGCTCTGAGCAACCTGACTTAGTGGAAGATGCCCCTGCTCCTTGCAGTGGGGTTGGACTAGACGACCTTTAATGGTCCCTTCCAACCCTAACTATTCTATGATTCTATCCTAGATGATAAGAGGGCTAGAGCACCTTTCCTGTGGAGACAGCTAAGAGAACTGGGGTCATTCAGCCTGGAGAAGACAAGTCTCTGGGGGGACATTATTGTGGCCTTTCAGTACCTAAAGGAGGCCCACAGGAACGATGGGGAGTGACTCATTATCAGGGACTGTAGTGATAGGACAAGGGGAAATGGTTTTAAAGTGAAAGAGAGTAGATTTAGATCAGATATAAGGAAGAAATTCTTCACTGTGAGGGTGGTGAGACATGGGAACAGGTTGCCCAGAGAAGTTGTGGATGCCCCATTCCTGAAAGTGCTCAAGGCCAGGCTGGATGGGGCTTTGAGTGACCTGGCTGGTCTAGTAAAAGGTGTCCCTGTCCAGGGCAGAGGGGTTGGAACTAGATGATCTTTAGGGTCCCTTCCAACTCAAACCATTCTGTGTTTCTATGAGTATGGGTGTAGTTAGTCCAAATTGATTTAATATGGGATGATTGCAGATATTCGATAAGTGATTTGTCTTCCTGAGAAAAAAAAACAAAGAGCAAGCCACGTGCCTTCCATCATGGCATTTATGTCTGCCTAAGGTATGAATAACTTAATTTAACTGTAACTGTGAGCATATATAAACAAAATTATTGTCCTTGAACTTTCCTGTCAATTTATGTGAAGATTAAAAGTTCTCATGCAAGAGTCCAGTGATTTCCTGCAAAAGCTGCTTCCATATGAAGTGGGGATTATGATTTCTGCCTCAGAGTTTGCCAGAAACTTTTTGTTTGAGGTCTAGGTTGGAGTAAGGTGTGAGGTAGGTTTTTTTTTTTTTAATCCTTTGAGGCCAGAGCTGGAGAATCAAATCTCCTAATTCCATGTAACCACCATGTATGCAAATATCCAATGTATCTAGATGTGAGAGGAGCTGATGAAAGTACAGACTGTCCCTACATAGGTTACCTCATTTTTCAGTGAACTTACTATAAACTAAGTTTGAAAAGACCACCAGATCTGATGTATGATGCAATAACTATTTCCTTTTATGTACTATTTGGTTTCTAAATTTTTACTCACTATAGTAATCTTTTTAGCATTGTACATATGTACACTATTAGAGTCACACTATTGGGTGTTTTCCAGAAAAAAAAAAAAAAAAACAAATATGCTTTACTTACATAAGCTCATCAAAAGAGCTAGTTGTAAATTATCTGACCTTGCAAGAGTATGTGTGTGAATGATGCACTAAATGCATTAAAACAAAGGTTCTTCATGCTTATCTTTTGTGTTCCAGAAAACTAAGTTTTATCCACCTGTTTCTGGAAAGGAGAAGGCCTGACAGCCCTGGTAGCTCATGTACATCCTGACAGAATTTGAAGTATGACAAGTCTGCATAGTTTGGGGGGGTTTAGGGGTTTATAGATTGTAAGCTTAGAGTTTAATGAAGGCCATCTGTTGGGAAAATGTTTAAACATAGTGTGTGTGACACAGTATGTGTTTCAGTCAGGATATTAACGTGTTTTAGGAAAGTGATTTTTGATGTTTCTTTAAGATTCAAATATTGGATACTGTGTAGGAGGTGTAGGTTTACTGTTATGCATACATGTACACTGTTTTCCCTTAAAATTTTTGATTTCTTTGTCTGGGTGGTTGTAAGCAATATGTGGCTTTGTGCCATTGCTAACTAAGAGGACCTTATTAATTTCAAAATTACAACAAGAAACAATGTTTTTCAAGACTACTGACAATGTTATCAACTTCAGATTTAATTACAATGAAATTTTTTACTTATCAAAGTAGTTGGTGAAGTAAAACAAAATTTCCACATAAATTCCACATTACCATAGATATCACAAAGACTTTGCATGTGCCGTTCTGTCTGTGTCTAACAGGGCTTATTTTCAAGTATTAGTTGTAAGATGTTTGCCTTCACACATGCACTCACCCGTAGATAGAAACCATCCCTTGTTATTGGTGACGGACAAAAGTCTGTTGATTTGGCTAATCCTAGGAGTTCAGATACTAATGTAGGATTGAAAGTCTGAAGTTACTGACTCTGCAAATATGAGGTGGGAAAATCTCAATTGCAGAATTTTTCGAACAGCTTCAGCATTTTAATGTAAGAAGCTTGAAGAACAGGGAATACATTCTTGTGTTTTTCATGATGGTTCTTTGGTTTCATAATGTTGGGGTTTTTTTTCACTATTTCAGAATATTCAAACTTTCTAGTGAACTATGTTTTTTTTAAAAAAAAATTGGGGATTAGTCTCTCTTACACAAGTACTCACATTTGGGTACATTTTTGTACATGCATATCAATATGTAGAAATGTATTTTGATTTTTTTTTCCCAATAAATGCTATTACAGTTAGAGGTACTGAACATTTTATCAGAACTAAGCAGGCCCTGACAGCTAAGTAACTCTCACTGTAGCTGGAAGGATTCCTGTCCACTTCTGACCATTTAAAGTAGAGAAAGGTCTGTGTTGTGAAACACTTGGCAATCATAAAAGCCTTGATTCTTAAGTCCTTGAACCATACTTTCAAGCTAAAAACAGACACACACACACACACACACACAAAACCTCCAAAACACATACAAAAAAAAAAAAAAAAAAAAAAAAAAAAAAAAAAAAAAAAAAA
>WHYT01014856.1:2505-30364 GCA_009806455.1 Tetrax tetrax | reverse complement strand
TGGAGAGGAGGTTGAGAAGTGTAGAGAGATGGGAAGGAAAAGCATGAGATTATCATATTGTACTGCTTGGCATATGGGATGAAAGAATCATTGCTGAAACCAAGCAGTCGTTCTCCAAGTGTTCCTATAGCTGTTCCTATTTTCTGCTAAAAATGCCAAGTTAATCTTAATTCATGAATCCCAAAATTCACTGCTGAACTCTTCTGTCCTATTCACCTATTGAAACAAAACTTGTATGGTTTCTGTGTATGTACTCTAATTTTAGACTCCTTTAGCTAATTCCACAGAAGATGGAGAAAGAAGTGTCAAATATAATTGTTTCTGCAAATTGTATAGAAATGGCCAATGGAAACAGACTCTACAAGTTCTAAATAGGTATAATAGAAACTCATGCCTTGTTAGGCAGTAGACAATCCGGGAATGGGGGGCGGGAAAGCCCTTTCAAATGGACCAGTTGCTGGAAATATTCATCTGGAGCTTGCACTATCTCAGGCTGCAAAGTCAGTCAACTGTGAGTCAAAAACAATAAAAGAAATTAGACTTCATTAGTTCCAGTACAGAAAACTATCATTTAATAATACAGAGCTCAACACCTCGTTTTTCAGACATAGAATCCCTATTGTTACTCTGATACCTAAGGTTGAAAAATAGACTTTCAATCTAAAAAGAACTTTGTCATCTGGTCTTGAAGTTTGTTGTATACTTTCACAGACAGTTAAGAAATTTGAGCTTTCATGTTTTGGTGATCACTACCCTAATTTGTCTGCATTTCTCAAAAATCCATTTTTTATAAACTAGAGCAAGATGTCTCTAAATTAACAAATAAATCCTTAATTTCCTTCTTGAACTACCTCAAGAAGGAAATTCATTCCTCTCTTCCCTTTTGCTTTAAAATTTATTAATACCCCATCAACAGTTAGCATATGAAGATTTTTCTTTCCGTTTCATTCTGTGTTCCTTACCCATACACACAAATCTAATTACTAGGTTCATGCAGATGTCTCATAAGTGCCTAATGCAATTTTTTTTTTCTCTCCAAATTGAAATTGTGCTAATAAAACAGAAGTTTCGCAGTGTAGGTATCTAGTTCTCAGCAAGCCACGCTTGTGTTCCTTACCAGTCAATGGAGATCAGCTGAAAAGATTTAGTTAAATTTATAGTTTTCAATCTCTTAGCAGGAGATTCTTTTTCTTTCATTCACTTGTTAAACTGTCTTTGTCTTGACCCACAAGTTTTCTCAATTTTGCTTTTCTGATTCTTTTCCCCATCCTTTGAGGGGGGGTGGCAGAGTGGGTACTTAGCTGCTAGCCAGGACTAACCCACCACAGGCGTGATTCATCTGGCTAAATCTAATCATCTACTTTGTAAGGTTGGGTGATTATATTGGTAAGATTTCCACTGAGTGTATCAGGGAACTGGCTTAGGTGTAGACACTGATGATGTAGACATCAAAATTTAGGTGAGGTGTGTCTCAGTCGTTATGGCTGTGGCATTGAGAGTAATAAACTGTATATGTTCAATGTAGTTAAAGGCAGATCTTACTGTTTTCTTTCTAGTCACCCATCTGTTGACCTGTCACAATAACACTAGCTTTCTTTTGTGGCTTTTTCATGTGACCTGGACACCATGTACTTATATGAGAATCCTACTTTGATCAGGCTGTGTCTGAATTTTTCTGAGTTTCCTTGCATGATAATATTAACATGCATTATGATACAGTCTTTCCATGGAGATAAATCTCATAAATCTGTCATCCTGTTTTTTTCTTTAGCCTCTTGAACATGTGCTGTAGCCCCTTTGTATCTGTTCAGAATGCAGCTGCTTAGCTCATTTTCACAGTCTGTGGTAACTTTTTATTGCACCAAGCAAATTATTCATCTTTACTTCCAAGGCCTTTCATAGGTGATCTTTGCTAGTATAATTTATTCATTACCAAGCTGTTGATCCATCTCTGATTAATCCATTTTACTAGACTTCTTCATCTAATCTTGTCTTTTCAAACAAATAATTTTGTGCCTTCTCTCAGGATTTAAATTATGCTATGTATATTGGTTGGTATATCACATCTCAGTATTGGCTTTTGGATTGTTATTTAGAATGAGTTTCTCTATGGTTTGGTTTTTTTGGTGGTTTTTTTTTTTTTTTTTGTTTTTTTTTTTTTTTTTTTTTTTTTTTTTTTTTTTTGATTGATTGGTTTGGTTTTGTGGTGGTTTCTTCCACTCCCCCACCCCACACCCCCCCAGCAGAACTATGCATACTGACCACACAGACTAGCATCTATAAACCATGTAGGTAACACTGCAACTCATTAGTAAGTTTCTTTGACTGCCATGGACTGTAAAAAAAAGGAAATATGAGCTTATCTGAAAAAGTCTATGCAAATATACCTTCTGTTATGCAGTTGAGTTCATCACCAGAGAAATCACCCAAAGTTATTCTGCTTGAACATGTGTATTAGTGTATGTAACTTATTTAAGTACGTCCGTTCTCTGTATAGTTAGGGGACACAAATGTATCTGAAGTACTTTGCTTAGGACATTATATAATGTGAAAATTAAGTCCTCTGATTAACACCTGAAGTTGCCTTACTGTTTCTGGAAGAAAATTCCTAACATAGGTACCTAATTTCAAATAATGTCAACCCATTCCTCTAAGCTTCTTCCAAGATCTTACTTGATGTTTTGATAACTATAATCCTCTTCTGCAAGCTGTAATGACCAGAGAGACTCCTGTTTAGACAAATACATGACTTAATTTCTGCTTTGTCATTCACCAGGCAATGATAATACTTGCACTCTGCACTTTTCATTATGGCAACTTGGAGCTCTTTACACTGTCCAGTAAGAGGAAAAATATATGGGGAGGGAAATTAGAAACACAAAAGTGCTTGTTCTGGAAACACAAAAATTACTCATTCAATAGTGTACTGGCAGTTTATGGTGCAAAGAATACAGATTTCAATTCTTTACTACTGATATGAATGTCCAACATCACAACCGAATTGGACTCTTCCAAAAAACGTAAACCCACTGAGGTTTTTTCAGCCTTAGGAAAAAAAAAAAAGACGGTAAAACAAAGTCATAGTAATTTCTGAATTAAGTATTTGATCAAAACTGAAGATATTCCTGCAACCTCAATACAAAATTAGTACTTTGGCTCATTTTCCCTGAAGGATGATGACTTTGTCCAAGTGGGAAATGGTCAAGAGCATAGATATGTAACTGAGATAAATAACAGAAAATTAAACACCCTCAGATTAAGGGCTGAGATGGGTAATCATAATCTCAGAATTCTGAAAGAATAGGTAAGTGACATTGCAGATCCAGTAACAAATACCTTTGATGACTCTGTCAAATTTGGAATTCTATCCTATGATTGCATCATAGTGGGTATACTGTATCTGAGTTACAAGCCTGTAGAGCAGATGTAAGCAATAAAGGTGTATTTCCCTTTAATGATAGTAAAATATTATTTGCATGTATAGCGATAAAGGATGCCAGAGTGATTGATTCTGCTACCCAATTCTGAAGCAAGGATCTAGGACAGTTAGTGGCTTTTGCTTCAGATTTATATATGCATTCTAAAGACTTCTCTGCTGATGCTCTCAGTTAGGGGTGGTTTTAATAATCTGTTGGAAAATAATTAGTTTATTTGAAAAAAAAATATTATTAGGTGAATTAGGATCTGCAAAGAAGCTGATGGCAACAGGTAATCCTAACTGTTGATCCAGTATCTGAAAGATAGTGTGTAATTTTTGTTGTTTCAAATTTCAGTAGAAGAAGAAAAGGCTAGGACAAGGATCTGAAAAATAAAGATTGTATTTGGGAGAAGACTTAAATAGCCTGGACAGATAAATTAAAACCTGAGAAGGTAGATGATTTTTCCTTATCAGGAAAGACATTTAAAGTAAAAGACAGTTGCAGCACATGAACAAATAAAGGAGCATGAGTATGTTTGGACTTAAAATTGGAAGTAGTTCTAAAATATTCCATTAAAATCTTGGGATAGGAAGCTGTATCTCCTTATCACACAATTCCATTCATAGATGTACTAAATTATGTATTTGCCTCTTGTCAGAGGAAACAGAACACAGGGCACAAGGAAGTTCCTTCACAAGTTTATCTTTCCTTTCAATATGTACTGTTGCTCAAAAATACTGGGTAGTTTTAAACTGAAGTGTGTCTATTAACAAATTAAGACAAATGTGGGGTTTTTTTCCAAACTAAAATACTGTCACTGTATTATGGATTCAGTCTTTATTTTGCTAAGTTCCTGGTATTTGCCCGGATTTATAAATATTATGTTATTTGAAATAAACATCTGTCAATGTGCTGTACTACATATACTGAGAAGTTGCCCATGTGGAAGCATGTGGGCATAAGATTTAGACTTTCAAATCTATCAGATTTTTGACTATGGCAGTGTTTGTAATTTTTAAAAATATATGATTTTTTGGTAGTCAACTAGCACATGGATATACTTCATAGAGAATTTATATGTAGTGTTATACATTTCTTGCCTTTCCTATGACCTATCATGAACAAGAAATGCTTTGGCTCAAATGAGTTTTGGTGAGCTGTTTTTGTGGGGTGGAGGGCCCTTGAGATGTGTTTCCTTTATAAGTGAAATATGTAGATGGCATCTGATTAAATCAGTGTTGTTAGCCCTGCCAACTTCTTTTTTTTTTTCGTTTTGTCATTCTACAAGCCTGGTAATAACTCACTGAGGACTGGTGTGTTTTGTGTGTTTTAATTAATGTTAATTTAATCTCAAGATGGATTTATAGCTGAATGACTAATTCCTTAACATTGGCTGGAGACCTTGCCATTAAAAGTGAACTATATTGCCTCCATGCATTCCAGAACTGGTGCCCAGTGTTTTGGAAGGCATGATGCCAAAACCTTAAACATTTTAATTTTTTTTTAGCTTTTCATGGAGGAACCCCAGCTATATCTTCTCAGGGTTCACAGTTGCTGGGTTTTTTTTTCAGGCTTTGACCATAAATGTAGACTTAAATACACTCTGAGCAGACTAACTGGAGCTAATAATTTACTAAGGGGTAGATCTGTCTTGTAAATATACATCTGGCATACAGATAGCATGTGTAGACTAAATTGAATCAGTACATTTGGGAACAGAGACAGAAAAATCTCCCAGAAAATGCATTGGAGAATCCGTGTGGTTCATAAATGACTTGTGAGCGTCCAGCTGAACTCTGTTACAGTTCTGCCATGCAGAAAATGATGTAAGCTGATCATGAAATGTAACATGTTAGTAAGTAAAGGTAGGGCAATGTTTCATATTTATACAACTTTCCAACATACGAGAAAGGCACTGATGCCACTGTGCATGCAGTATTTCATTTTAATGTCTATTAAAATTCTTCCAAGTTACGTATGTGCTAATAACAGACTTGCCTGACAGACTTCTAGAAATGTGAATTCAGCTTCTGAATGACCTCTGAATCCTTCAGAACCTTATGTGCAGGTGCGCTTGTCTTAGTATGACCAGATAAGTTGTGCAGATGCCCGATCCCTGCACCTGGGAGGTGCCTGAGCACCATGGACAGAGACTGGCGAACCCAGGAAGTGTTGGTTCTCCAAAGGAAGAAAAAGAAATTACTTCACCTATAGCCTCCCAGGTCAGAGAGATCAGGAAAACTCTTAGTGTTGAGATCCTTGGCCACCATTTTGTCAAAATAGATGCCCTTTTCAAGGATTTCATAAAGTTCAGTTCACCTTGATTAGAGCCTGTCATCAGTCATGGTCAGTCTTTGTTTCTCCACAGCACTGATGCTTCTCAAAAGGCTACCTCATAGTTACCTGTTTACCGGAAACTTCTTATAGGTTTCATTCTTTATTTATTCTTATTGAGATACAGAGGAGTTTCCCTATAATCCACTTTCAAAATGCTACTTCCATTTTATTTTGGAGATGGCCAGATTCTTCAGGTATTATGGCTGACCAGTGTGTAATAGTTTATAAAATTCTCAGTATAATAGTTTTCAATGTCTCTGTGGTGTTCAGATATTGTGTCAAATTCATACCGTAGAGGTCTAAACATTTAATATGTGATTGTCTGTCAGTAGCTTTTCTACAGGAACAAGAAAAGATAATACCAGATATTTTTTCTCTCAGTTTTTCAGTGTATCTAAACTTTTTTATGTACAGAGAGGTCAAGCTGTCTTGAATAGAGGATTCATAAGTGGATTGCACAGTTCACTTGTTTCTTCTACCACAAAACTTGGATAGCCTTTCTTTTGAATCTGTGAAGTGGCAGAATAGAACAGTGCTTTCTCAAACACATACCTTCAAAATAGTTTTCAGATGGTACACTGGAAGAGCTGCATTTCAGGCACTGTGAAGTACTGTGGATTCAGATACAGTATGACTAGTACAGCTGGGATGCTTAATTCTCACCAGACTGAAAGAGACAGTTGCATGGGAAGGCACTGCACTGAAACATCCTTCAAAACAGAGAGATTGGTTGCTAACTGAAAAATGTGCGTGAAAGATTTATTGTATGTCTTGTAGAATCTGTTCTCCCATTTTGCTTTTAGATTCTTCATTTCCCTCAGACTTTGAATGACAGAAGAACTAAGGAATGATTTTAAGCTCTTTGTACTTTGTCTTTAAATGAGTCAGAAGGTACAATCCACATGTGTAGCTCTGGCAAAAGGTGCCATTAGGAAAGAGAGATCTTGCAAGCATGAGGTGTATGTGTGCACCATCGAGAGAACCAATACTGAGCTTTCCAATTTTTGGAAGTAAAGGGCATTATTTCCAAAGGATCATTTTGTGTTAATAGCTCTTAACAGTCTACTGTGAAAGAATCTTCCCGAACTGTTGGTTTGTATAGGAAAATTGTTATTAAATATAATATTAAAAATATTTTCTGTGGTGTTTTTTTTTTTTTTCCCTTCAGTAGAATTTAGCTATCCTGGAGTTAGAAATTACAGCCTGCAATATGAATCATTGAGTGTCTGTTGACTCTCCAATTGGGATTGTTAGGATACTCGTTAAATATGTGTTAATTCTGCATTTTAGGGCATCTACTGGAAATACCTTTCTTATTGCGTAGTTCAGCTTTGTGAATAAAGGGAGAAATTGTCTTTTCTGAAGCATGAGACATTGACCACAGCTACATACAGTATTTTGAGTAAGATGTTCCCTAAACTTGGGGTCTGACCATCCTAATATAGTCACATTTAAGAATAAAAGGTTACAATAACAAAAAGTTGTTGTAATAGCTTTGAATATATACACTACCAGAAAAGCTTTTATATCTATAGTTTTCACAGTAAATAGTAAATGATACAAATTTTGAAACTCCTCAAATTAATTATAGACTTACTACTTTACCTGCTTCTTCATTTAAATTTCTGATTTGCTTATCATATTTGCAAAAGACATGGTGTAGCTTTCCTCACAACATGTATATGTATCATAAGCTTATTCCTAGATGAGAAAATTGGTAAATAGTTGACCTTACTCTGACAATTCATAGCTCTTTCTATGGAAAATATTTTTTTATTGCTCTAGTTTTTGTAGTAACCTCATTAGCAGAAACTATCAATGTAACAAACTGAGAACTTTGTCCTGTGGTAGGACATGGCCTTTTGTTTCTATTTTTAACAGACCTGGTTTTTTGCAGTTATCTGCATTTGACTTTTACCAACAGTGGTGCAACATCTCTTACTTTTCAGTGCGTCTTACCAGAAGATTGTTATGCCCCTGGTGCTAGTCAGAGAGCATGGTTTTCAATGAAACTGTATCACACAATGTTATCTTATGATAAGGAGGTAGTTAAAACAAAGAACCACAATATTAATGTACTGTATCTGAACTTACTGTTCATTCTTTGTTTGCATTTCTTTCCATGGAATTTATTTTCTTATTTGAAAACCTTAATGTCACTGCCATGGAGGCTTCTCCATATTACCAGTGAAGATTATGTGGGATCCTTATTTTATGATCTATTTCTTTTGAGTATTAATGCTGTTTGGAATGAAAAAAAAATAAAAATCCTGTCTTTTGACTAGTTCTTCAGCATATGGAATGCATTGTAGCAAAGTTTAATATGAAAACTAATGAAATGAGATGAAATATGCTACTGATTTTATCTTTAAAAGTATTTGAACCTTGAACATTATGTACCTAATCAGAAAGCCTGAAGTCTTTACTAATTCCGTTCTATAATGCCCCTCTGCTCTTGCACATGATTGACATGCCTCAGTCATGGGAACAAAAAGCTAACAAACAGAGCCAAGACCAGAGTCCAAGACTGGTAATTCAGCTCTCTCCTGACTACCATGACCTGACCATGAAAAGAACAAGACACTACTTCTAGAAATGTAATACAAAAAGACCGTGAAAGGGAAAAAAACAAGGGTCAGATTTATGTTTAGATTATCTGCCTGTAAACAAGTGATATTTCTCAGCAGCAAGTCTGTGAGTAAAGAAAAATTCCTGTTGGACGCTGGGGATTTGCTGTGCAAGGTAACCCCTTTTCCACAGTTTAACAGGGCTTGTGTCAGACTTCTGTTGACCAGTTCTTCTGGCCATAAAGTTTCATTCAGTTAGTTATGTTTCTGTTCCCTTCAGCCCTGTTTAGAGAGCTGAACTGAGGTGTTGACACAGTTCCTGTGTGCGTGATCTAGGGCTGGGTTGAGCTGCTTGGGCTCTACCCACAACATGCACAGTTTATGCTGGATCAAACACAGTCTGGCCATAATTGTCAAATGTTTCACATTCAGAAGGTCTTAGGAAACATAAAAACAAAGTAAACATATGTAGAGGGGTGAAAATGGGCTTTTAAAGCCAGATGGTGACAGAATATTTTGCGGTAGCTGAACCCTTGTTTTGCTTGCAAATGTTGAGAGGAAAGAACTATGTATACTGTTCTTGATCTTGTATTATTTGGAAATACTGAATAATAAAAGAGCTGGTGGTCCCTCTTCTGGAAATATTTCAGCTTAGCCTGTGGTATGTTACTATACCCTTCGGTTTTCCTTTGTACAACTTCTGAGTTAACCTCTTAGTGAACTGGTTGATAAAGTGACTTAGAGTGAAAACCTGTTAAAAGTGAACCATGTAGATTTTATGAGGAAAGCTTCAATGTTTAAAATTAACACAATGCAAACACACATTTTAAAATAATATGAACATAGTCTGTTTTCTGCAAAATTACTTGATATTTTAAGACATTTCTTTCAAAAACGTTAACCTTCCTAGCAAAGAGGGAGTAATAACTGATGGAGTTCAAATATTTAAAAAAAATAAATGCAAGGAGGAGAGCATACAAAGTAAGTAACCAAAGTGAGTTCCCTGTGCATTGTGTAGCTGTTCTGTAGCATGTGAATAGGAATTTTTTAAAAAATGAATGTTTTCAGATGAAAATGTTCTATATTTGTAATTCTCTGGTTTAGTGTTGGAGAATTCCTTTCATTTAATGAGTGCCTTAAAAATATAGAATTTTGCAGATCATCTTAACCAGGATTTATAGATCTTTTCTCAAGAATGCTTTCAAAGGCAGTGGCTCAGTATTCAGTATCTTTTATATTTCACTTACACTTGTCCACTCAAAAAGGCCATTTCACTGCTGTTATGTAGGTATAATTAAAGTGTGACTGAAGTTATATTGGTTTTGATGGTTTCTTTAATTTTTGGAGAGAAATGTAAGTCAGCCTTGCATAATGCTTTGTTGTAAAATTGGAATGCATGTGCGAGTGATATTCTATTAGGTAGTTAATTATGAAGTGTTTGTTTGGCTTTTGTTTTTGTTAATAAGATAGTTACAATGGAATAAATTTTCGGTGTTGAATAAGCCTTAAAAATCTCATTCTCCTTATCTCTTTCTCCCACCCTCCCGCTCACTTTTTTTCTGGATAGGGTCATGCAGTTCTCTCCTGTGCTGCTTTTATTCTCCTCAGGCACACCTTTTTGTGTTGTTCTTGGGTTAGAATCTTCTTTTATATCTATTGATCATGTGAACATCAATGTAGAAATATAATTTCCTTTCAAATATCTTTCTGGTTCTTGATAATGGTGTGCTAAAGAAGAGGAAAAAAGCAGAACTGATGATCAGTAGATAGGCTGATTGAAAGGCAAAAGAGCAATTAAGTCTATTTCTGTTTAAAAGAAGGCATAACAATTTTAAAACAGAAATGTTTTAAAATATCTCCTCTCCTTTTTTTCTCCTCTTCCTCTCCTCTGCAAGTCATAACTGATAGTGCTGCTTTGTTAAGCATACTGTGGATGGAGATGATCAATGTAAGATTGATCTTAGCAAAATCTTCACTGTTATGTTTCTGTAAGAACAGGTGAACTGCTGGGCCTTGTCTGCTTCACAGAGAGCTTGGCACTTCTGGCCTTTTGGCATTTTATTGCCTCCCCTCACCATGTGCTCTTTGTCACAGACTTAAATCCAAATTCAAGAGGAGAGTTCTTGATTCAAAATGTTCTGAATCGCTGCTGAAAACCTATAAGCAAAGTTACTCTTTGGCGCTCTCCATGCCATTAAAACTTCACACACCTGTGCTTCACGTAAAAAATGCTTTCTGGAGCAGTCAGAAAAGTTTGGTGAGAACAGTGAATCCTACACACTTAATACTCTTTGGAGATTTCAAATATACACAGAAGGAGTCTTGGTTTCATAGATATGAGTCACCTTTGTCACAGACTATGTGTGGTCATTCTCTCAGTACACACATGTACACACCAGCTCAGGCTGGCCACTCAGAAAGGCACCTTGTATGTTACACAAGCCAATCCTGTCTTCCCCTACTGCACAACACGAGATTCACCTAGATTTGCAGAGGAACTCTCCTGAGCAATCTCTCCTACTCTTATTTTCTAGGAGAAAATACCGTGAAACGGCAGTAGAGGCTGCTGTTCTAAGGAGTACGCTGAGGAGTCTCTCTGCTACCATGGAAGATGTCAATGTAGACTTGCTTGCTATCTTAGGTATCAAAAGTTGAACAGCAACAAAAGCTGCTACTTTGCAGGAATGTCTCTGTTAAAAAATGATTTCTTGGCATATTCTGAGACTTTCTAAGAAAAAGTTGGATCCTGTCCTCTACAGCTAGGCAACGAAAGCAACTAGTAAGTTTATAAAAAATAAAAATCCTAACCAATTCAGTTCATTCTCCAGTTCAACAGAAAGGTCAAATATTTTCAGTTTCTGGACCAACAGCTTTACATAAAAACAACAACAACAAAAGTTAATATCAAAAAAATTAAAAACCTCAGGCTCCTAAACACAATGAACTCTGGAATATTTTCTTGTTTAAGAAATTAGAAGAAAGCAGATTGAAGGTGCTCCATCCAAACTAAAAGTATAGGTTTTGAATTGTTTGTAAGAAATAACTTCTGACTGCCTGGAGCTCTGGCAGTCTCAAACCCATGTTTGTGACGATGGGGGTGAAATGGTGCTGCCTCCTCCTGTGACAATTTTCTCTTGAAAAAAAGACCTTGGAACCACTGATGGAGACAACCTGGCGACATGGTAACTGATGCCACAGATCATATCTGTGACTGATTTATTTCTGCTGGTGACAAAGACTCAAAAAATTGTGAGGATTTTGATGACAGGCAATAGATGAAAAATATTTCACAGTTCTTCCTGATCTTCATTGTACAGTGGTTGGCTTATGCTCTAGGTTTTTTTTGTAAATTAAGTGTTTTTTTTTCCTGCTCTTAATAGAATTGTAGACGTTTCCTCATTAAAAAAAAATTGAATGTAGAACAGTTTTATTTTATCTTCATGCAGTGATGTAATTATTTTTAACTTTCTACAGGGCTGGCCTTTGCTGTCCTGTCTTCAGTCCACCCAGTTTTTGGTTTATATGGCTCTTTCTTCCCTGTCATTATTTATGCCATATTTGGAATGGGACGTCATGTTGCAACAGGTAAGTGTCTACTTGCTAAAAACATTTTTAGAAATAAGGAATCGGAAACTGAATCTTTTAATTTTTTGTTATAATATCAGTAAAAGGAAAATTATCTAAGACTAAACAGAAATAAGATGTTTTTGTATTTCTCTTTACAACTATTTTTTTCCAGTTTAAGTACTTTAAAGAACCTCATTAAGAATATATTGGAGGTAATCCTGCAATTATAATTTAATATTGCATGGACACTTACTTTGTAAATGTAGTTTACTAAGGGCTTTTGTATTTTAGCTCTACTTTAGAAATCTGCTTCAAGCTAAGATATTAACAAAGAGCTTAGCTGATGATGCATGCAAACAGGAATGAAAAAGACTCAGCTGCTTCTTAAACATACACTTTATCATAGCATCATAGACTCACAGAATCATAGAATGGTTTGGGTTGGAAATGACCTTAAAGATCATCTTGTTCCAAGCCCCTGCCACAGCCAGGGACATCTTGAGCCAGAATAGGTTGCTCAAAGCACCGTCCAATCTGGCCTTGAACACTTCCAGGGATGGGGCATCCACCACTTCTCTGGGAAACCTGTTCCAGTGCCTCACCACCCTCACAGTGAAGAATTTCTTCCATATGTCTAATCTAAATTTATCTTTCTCCAGTTTAAAACCATTACCCCTTGTCCTATCACTACATGCCCTTGTCAAAGTCTGTCGCCAGCTTTCTGGTAGGTCCCCTTTAGGTACTGGAAGGCTGCTGTAAGGTCACCCCAGAGCCTTCTCTTTTCCAGACTGAAAAGACCCAACTCTGTCATCCTGTCCTCATAGGAGAGGTGCTCCAGCCCTCTGATCATCTTTGTGGACCTCCTCTGGACTTGCTCCAACAGGTCCATGTCCTTCTTATGCTGGGGGCTTCAGAGCTGGATGCAGTACTCCAGGTGGGGTCTCAAGAGAGCAGAGGAGAAGAATCACCTCCCTTGACCTGCTGGCTATGCTTCTTATGATGCAGCCCAGGATGTGGTTGGCTTTCTGGGTTGTGAGTGCACTTTGCCAGCTCATGTTGAGCTTCTCATCAACCAACACCCCAAACCCTTCTCCTCAAGGCTTCTCTCAACCCATTCTCCGCCCAGCCTGTATTTGTGCTTGAAATGGACCTGACCCATCATGTGCAGGACCTTGCAGTTGATCTTGTTGAACTATATGAGGTTTGCATGGGCCTATCTCTCTAGCCTGTCCAGGTCCCTCTGGATTGCATCCCTTCCCTCTAGCGTGTTACTTCTCACCTATCTGAAACACAAACCCTGCATTTCTCAGGAAAAAAAAAAAAAAGCTTTCTATGCCTATTACCTGCTATTATAGTAAAGCCAGAGTCTTTCCCAATGAGTTCAGTACAACTCCTGTCCACTTACAGAGTAATTAGGTAGGCAGCAAAAGGTGCTCCCTGGCTATTATGCTATGTGTTACTTGTCTATCCTCAACAGAGCCAGCAGCAGCTACAGGAATTGCAGGACTTTGATCTCCTAATAGGTTGACAAATGCTCTGTTTCTGACTCCAAAGAAACCAAATTATAGATGGAAATTGGAAATAATACTAATGAGATGGAATCATGAATTCTTTGGTGTGTAGAAGTGGGCACTTGGTGACCTCTGACTTTTGCATGAAGGATGAGACAGGCCCAGTAATAAAGCACGGTAGGACTGGATAAAGGGAAGCAGTCATATGAGTGCTTGAAATGAAAATGTCATATGAGTGTTGCTTGAAATGAATGTGGTTTGGGCCAAGGTAAAATGTGTATTATGATTAAAAAAATAAAATGTGGTCAAAAACCCCCTTCATGACTCAACGGGAAAACTAAGGTGACTGTCACAGGGAAGAGTTTGGTACTTGAAAAATAGAAAGCTTGGCTAAATGAAGTGAGCAGGAAAGCCATGAAATGTGGCAGGTCAAACATACGCAGGAAGTTTAGAAGGCTAAAAGAATGAATCTGAAGGAGGCCATAGAGAGGATGATCAAACTGTTAGTCAAATGTTCTTTAAATACATCAAAATCAGGACACTGGGAAGGTAACTGATGGGATACCTTTCTGACAAAGGTGTAACAGGGACATTCTATGACAAGGCCCTAGAACTGTCAAGTTACTAGTGTGATTTCACTGTCAGAAGGGCTCTGGAAGGAATCCTGGGAACTGCAGACCTGTGTGTAATAAAAATAACAATACTGAAAGATATGTGTGTGTGTATACACACACACACACATATATATACACATATATATACACATATATATACACATATATATATATATGAGTCTGTGGGAGAGGAGTTAACATGACTCCTGTAAAGGAAAATCCTACTTCACTGCCCTCCTAGAGTACTGTATGACTGTCAGTAAGCACATGGAAAAAGGAAATACTTTGAATAGAAGATATCAGAATGGTCAAACAGCTACTGATAAGGTTCCACACCAAAGGTTACTAAAGAGACTAAGTTGCCCTTGTGATAGAAGAAAAGTCCTTTTATTAATTATTAGCAAGTTAAAGGATAAGAAGCATAAGGTAGGACCTAGTGGTCATTTTTCAGGGTGGAGGTGCCTCTGGTAGGTTCCCAAGGAATTCATGCTGGGAGGTTTACTCTATGAAGGCCAAGGTGAAAGTAGAACTGTGTGACCAGATTCTGCAACAGTAGAAATAAGGAGAGCTCAGTGAAACTGGTGAGAGATCACTTTAAAAGTCTGCTGAAGTACAGATAAAGAAAATACTGCAGCACATGGTTAACTGCTGGAACCTGCTCCCATTGTTGAGGCAGAAAATAAAAGCAGGTTCAAATAGAGCTTTGACAAACGAATGCTAGTCCATAAACAAAATCTAACAGTTAAAAGCATTTGTGATAACTTAGTATCATTGTGAATTGCTGCGTTCAAATCTTTTTTGCTAACATGTCTAAGTGAATGTGCTCACAAAGGAAATTACATTTAGTTCATCTGTACAAATGGTATTTTACATGAAGAAATGTGTGTTACATAAAAAGATTACCTTAAAAATTGTTCTTAGCATGACAGGAATGCACAAAATGGCATTATCACTCATAATGGCCAAATTTTGAACAAAAGAGGCTGTGAGTGATGAGTATAGACAGATATAAAATTATTGGTGACTAATACATGCCTTTTTTTATAGGAACTTTTGCTTTAACTTCCTTAATATCTGCCAATGCAGTTGAACGTCTCGTTCCTTCTTCAGTCAGCGCTAATTTCACTACAAACAATAATTCAGGAGTTTTGGGCCTATCGGAATTTGAAATGCAGAGGATTGGAGTTGCAGCAGCAGTTTCGTTTCTGGGAGGCATCATTCAGGTATATATATACAGACACAGATTCTATATGCTACTGATGCATTGCATTTGTGACAGTTATGACTTTTGCAATACATTTTTTTTTCACTTCTCTGAGAAAAACTGACCATGGATCTGATCCGGTGGTCATGAATGACGAAATTAATGTGTTTTAAGAATTTGCTGCTCCTCTGTTGGGATGTAGTAATTGTCTGCATACATGCCCTCAGTGTGTTGCAATATGAAGTAAAACCACATTCAGTCAGCTCTACTGTAACATTCAGTTACTGTTGGTGCTCCCTTTCTTTCTCCTTCAGAAACAAAACATGAAACAACTCCTGGTAAGCATTGACATATTCCTGAGGTTTTCTATTGCTTGGCTTGAAAATAAAATACTATATAATATTCCATAATTAAAAACAGTAGGGAAAACATCTTAAAACTCTCTTTAGAGTTCACACACCCATTATTAAAATGAAATAAATTAGTAAAACAGATGTTTTCAAATGATTCTCCAAAGCTTATTCAAATGATCAGAGGTCTTTTAATTTTTTTTCTCTTTTCACATTCTGACCAAAAATGCTGAGATCCTTTATCCATTGCCAGTTGCTTAGGTCTTCAAAGAAGCCTTACCTCTTTCTTTGTAAATACTAAAATGGAAGAAATATTCCAGCACTCGACTTTGGAACACCTGAAAGAAACTTGGACCCCTGTGCTTGGTGCTTTGGATCCCTCTACCATGCAGAAGATGAGCTAAGGAGCCAAGAATGGGATCTCCAGTGGCCCACACGCTTGGCAGGAACTGGGGTATATGCTTATGCTGATCAGTAGGAAGTATCAGGAAGTATCAAGAAGCATGGTCATTTCTGTTGCATTTTTTTTCATTTTTTTTTAATTGGTTACAGAATTATGATGGGACAGCAGCATGAGAGTAGCCCTGCAGATAGCATATGGAGTAGAGCTGATGCTGATGGCACCTGGCGGCTGCATGCACTTTCCTGTTGCACCAGTGTGTGCAACACAACACTGCATCGCTTGTAACAGCTGAGTCCTCGGAGCGTGCCAGAGCTCTTCACGTGGGAGTGCTGCGCTTACAGCCTGACAAGCTTACATTGTCCCCAGAGAGCTTTACGTGTTAAAGGCCAAAATCCCTTAAGCAGGAAGTTGGTGCCTATATTTGATCTAATTTCAAAATATGATGCAGAAATTTCTTGCTTAGCTGCTGCAGATTCCCAATGGTAATGGTAATTACCATGACCATATGTAATGGTAAATTACCATTTACCATGGGTAAACCCTGTGGACATCTTACTCTATCATTCTGAAAAGTTCTGCTTTTTCATATGCCTTCAGCTGCACCAGCTGGTTTATCTCAGGGTATGTCTTGCCTGATTGGAATGAGAAGAACTAGAAAAACTTCTGCCTGCCTCCTCAAAGCAGGTCTGATAGGGAACTGTGCCATGGGCACAGACTCCTGTCCCAGGTCAGTAACATCACTTGCATTAGAGTCATATTAATACAGCTGGTGCTTGTAGTGCTGCCACCAGTTCTCTATGAGGGTTTAATGGTTAGAGACTAGATTAAAATACTTATTTCCTAGAGGAGTGCCTTGAAGATACTGATCCATGATATTCAAGTGGAAGTCTGGATGAAGGCTGTGATTAAAATTTGCCATCATCCCAGGTGCAGTTAAGTGTGAGAATCCACATTTCCCATTAGAATTCCAGTCTCCTGGCTAAAGTTGCTGCAATTCCCCGATAAGGCAACAGGGCACATCTTGCTAGTAATGGAGAGCTAAGTCAGTGACCTGCTTCTACTTATCAGACTAAACTAAAAATTAATGAACAGTTTGGAATAGATGAGGTGCCATGGGACAAGAACAATATGATGTATTTTGAGGCAACAATTTTCTGTTGAAGACATGCTGGAATACAAAGTAGAATTGTCAGTGTAGTTAGGATGGTACTTCTCTAGGAATGGAGCAGTCCTGTGTTATGGTGTCTGCCCATAAAACTGTTTCTTTTTACTGAAAAAAAAATGTAGTGCTCTAACCAGCCACTAATTACACAAAAATGACTGATGCTATGACTGTTCCATACCTTGGTCAGCTTCCACAGGAGGATAGAAAGTCCCTCTCCAAAATAGCTCGTTCCTTCTCGGAAAGAGTAGGTAAAGATCTGAACCTCCTTGGCCAGAAAAGCAATTTGATACTATTTTTTTTTTCCAGTAGCCTAGCTAAGTACTCTATTTAGAAAATAATGTTAAAGAAAAAAAGGAAAAAGCATATAAAATAGTGAGTCACAGAGGAAAGGCAAAGGGAGGAGGTGTGGTTTTGAGCTGAACTGCTGTTGACTGCTTTGTGTTTCGTGAAGACTCTAAGTGTGCATTTGTGTGCGAGGCAAGATCTCTGAGCAGGCTCTGTGAATCCCAGTGCTGCCAAGAAATGAAATAAATTGGAACTGGTTTCTAATGACCAGGAGTTTGTAAGATTTGAAATTTTGGGCTGACCTGCCTAAATTTTTCAAGTAATTAATTTCACATTCCTGATTGTTCATATTTAGTTATCTTAAGAGGCATTCTGATGAAGAGAACATAGTATTAAAACAGAAAATAAGTAAACATTAAAAAAACCCTATAATTACCAAAAACATTTAGTATAACACATTCACAGAGACAATTTAATTTTTAAAAGCAGAATGGAAAATATAATCCAGATTTTTTTAAAAAATGTTTATGTAACTACTACTCTATAAAGATAAATAAGGCATGGAAAGCTAATCAAGTTAATGGGATTATTCCTCGATATTAAATACCTCAGAGGTATTGACGGGGAGAGGAAATGACAGAACATAACAAACATCTACAGAATTATTTCATAATGAGAATTGGATGATGCCTTTACAGCATCAAAAAATCCTAAAAAAAAGCTTTCAGGTAAGATTTTTTTTCCTATTAGTAAATTATATGTGCAAGAATGCTTGCATAAATATATGTGTCTATAAAAAATCCCAACATACTGAAGTCAAATTCAACATTGAATTTGCTGAATAAGTAGAGTAAAGCTGCTTGCAGTTTAAAGTGAGAAAAAAAAATCCTAGGCAAAAAGTTATATTCTCTTAAGAACCACAGTGTTACCGACTTTATTTGTGCTGCTCTTCTGTAAATGAGACATAACTGGTTATTGCCTTCCAGACTTCTGCATTTTTACTGGTAAGATTTTCAGCTACAGTATTTTGAAAACTTATGTATAATTATTTGTTGATGCACAGTATTGGAAATAAAAAAAATATTTCTGGTTATCTAGAGAACGAATTTACATGATCTATTATCCTTTTGTTTAATAATGAAGGAGCATATTTGAATACAAAGTGTGCTTTTGTAAGGCTAATATCTTGTCCAAAGATTTGTTTTTCTGTGGGGAAAACTGTGCTGCATTATTCTATGTTATACATAGTTATTAATGAAGTACAAACATGAGTGTTTACTATACAGTGATAATCAGGAAAACAGTTCATTTTTCTTTCACAGTTGAAATAACTTCTTGCAAGCTTATATTCCCTATCTCGAAAAGGACAACCAGGCTGGATGGGAGTCCTGATTCCCACAATTACTGTACACCATGCTACGTGTTAGTCCAGAAAGACCACAGAAAGAAGAATTTTTCAGGTACTAGAGTGAGGAAAGCTCACTCCACACACCATCAGAAGCTACCAAACACTCCCAAGGCACTCACAATGAACTTAAGAGCTGTAATTCAAAAGACCAAAAGCTCCCGATTACAATGGCGGTTGAAAAAGGCCATAAGGAGTTTTAAATTGGTGACTCAGTCAAGTTGAACTGTCCTTGTCCTACTGTTGGTCTCCAGACAGTCCATAGATGTCTTCCCTTTTGCAACCTCCGATTTTGAGATAACCAATACAATATATCGAATGAAAGGCTCACAGTCTGTACTGTTTCCTTCCAAGAGATGCTCCCTGTGGCTGACCTTGTCTTCTTAGCCTGGGCAGCAAATGATCAGAAAGAGTGCCATCACTTTTAGTTTGGTTTAATGGTGAAAAAAAAGCTGCACCTTCCGGAATGTGGAGTTTTGAGGGGTTTAAAATTCATTTTCTCAAGCTGAATTCATGCAGCAAGTAACATAATACCAGCCTTTCAATTGCTATGGACAGAAGGTTTGAGATTAGTGATTTCCAATAAGCCGTTACGTGATAAAAAATTTTACTGGCCATAAAGTTAGACTGACTACACAGTAAGAGTGGAATTTTAACAACAATAAACTGAGCATGTTGTCATGGGAAGAAAGTATTGAAACTGGACAAGAACCAAAAGAGCTTGAATTAATGAACACAGAGGGCTTTGCTTTTTTCAATTACTCATTTCTCTTCTCCGGGCTAAATCCTCGTTCTCTTCTTCTACTTGTCAGAGTAAAATTATAGAGCAGTAAAGACTGCAAGCAAGAAAAAGTTCACTTTACATTGTCTTTTTTTTTTTTTGCATTCTAAACTTTAATTTTCACTTTTTTCTAAATTTTTTTTTTTTCAGAAATCCTGCCCTCCACCTTTCTGTCTAATCACTTGTTTTTATAACTTGTTTCTATGATGTTTTCTCCTTTACTGTGCATTACCTGCTTTCCCTCGCTTTCTCTTGTGTTTTCTTTCTCTGGCTGCTCCTGATTTCATTCACACTAATTTAATCAAGAATGTATAACTGCTGAAAGCAAAATTAATCTCAAGAAAGTTACTTGTTAATGAGCCTTCTTACGTGATGTGATGTACTGAAAAAGCCTCACAAAGGAACAGTAGCCATGCATCTTTCAAACAATTTTTGTTACTGTGATTGTTTTCTCTCTGAAATATTCTTTCATCCTCTAAGAACTAAATTTTGAAAAATGAAAAATTCTGGAGACAATCCCAAAATATGTGAAAAATTTTGTTCCTTTTACAGTTTAAGAAAATGTCAGTATTAGTACAAATAACGAAGAGAAACTTATTTGCCTTCATCATTTTTTTTTTTGCGTTTTATTTTTTACTGTTTCGGCATTTCACAGTCAATATTCCCTGTGGTTTTTCTGCATCCAGGAGAAAGAAAAATCATCCAATATATTAGATCAAAAGATGGGAAAATCGCAAAAATAAGCGTCATGAGCACAGCAAAGATAAAGTAGATTACCAGAAATTTGTTTAATATTGAATTTTCTACATTTTGGTTATTGCTTAGTGGATGAAAGATTTTATGACATAACAGAACGTGATGCAATTGTGTGCTGTCAGCTCAGCTTAGTTCCAAGTGGTGTTTGCAGCGGCAAACAGCAGTGGCAGCCACTGTTGCACAGCACAAAGGGTTAACTGGAGATTTGATCTGGGCCAGTATAAATGCTAAAAAATGTAAAGTATATCCTCCAGGGAAACTCATGTGCAACTAGATGTGGGAAGCTTGTTTCAAAATAACTTTTTGTCCCCTCTTGATCTAAGCAATTTCAGTACATTACTCACGTTGCAAGGACAGCAGGAGTTTCCCATACCAGCCTAGGCGGAAAATTGCATCCTTCTCCCTGGATGTTTTCTGTTCTGGTTGTTTCATTGTTAGATCTTCACCATGGGTGCACATTATATTTATTTAACTATAATGTAAATAAAGTGTAGGATTACATACTGATGAAGCATTGCCTTTGTTTCTGGAAGTCCTGAGCTACCTTCTGCAGTAAGAGACTGGGGACCAAGCGTAGGCTGCTGCTTGTTTAAGTCAGTGGGTACAGACATTATCTACCTGAAACCATACTCATGGTTTGGATGTATTTTACATAAGCTATGGTTATAAACAAACAATAACAACTATGTTTAAAATGTGACATTTTAGTTATCACCCGTGAAGTATCTGCATAAAATGCTGAAGATTTAAAATAAAAATGTTAAAAAATCCAAAGTAACTGTGAGAGTGATGCTAAACTTATTAAGTTCTGCAATCATGATACCATTTCCCCGTAATTCACCAGAATAACTTTCTCTGAAATATTAACTAATATTTCTCTGTGATATTATGTAGTTCACAGAATTTCCTCTGGTTTTGATTCCACAGCTAAATAAACATCCATTTCATCCTCTGGAAACTAAGCTATTACACAGTTAGAAATTCCACATCCATACAGTATGAACCAATCTTATAAAACAAACAGAAGTTCACCACTGAAGGGAGAATTTAATTCCTATTGAACTTTGCTACTGTGAACAACCTTTTAAATATGTGAATAGACATAATGTTAGAACAAACAGATAAACAAAATATCTGAAGTTAGTAATTATTGAGTTTAGGCCTAACTGACTAAATTACTACTCACTGAGGGTGTAACAGTAATAATTATTACTCAGGTCCAATCTTGAATGGCAATCAATGTTCTGATTATTCATAGCGCAGAGCCGCTTGCATGTTATTAGTGGGAAACAGAAAAAAAATTCTCAGATTTCATCTCTCAGATGGAAAAGGAAGTTGCTTACTAGAGGTTTCTGTGGTAAATTAAAACCTACTCACATTGGTATTTTTATTTCTTTTGTACTATTATACTCATAGCTCACTGCATACAGGTGAGAAAAAATGATGTTCAGGCATAAAGAATTCTAACATTTGGAAATTATTCTTTTAGCTTCAGAACAAAACAAAATAAAGCAAAGGAGACTGTAAAATATTCCAGAAGGATGATATTTAGTATGGGAAACACAAAATCATCCTCTTCGAAAATATTGTAACAAACACCTCTGTGCCAAGTGCATGTAACTTCTCAGGCAAAAGAATAGCAAATGCAAAAGACTATAGAAATAAGAAGTATCTTACGAAGTATCTACAGTAGTTGTAGATTCAGGTCCAGCCCAGATTCCTGGATTAGAGAGGAATGTTATTCTTTCTGCCTGTACTCTGAAATAACTTCTGTAAAAGTTGCCACAAAACTGAAATAATCTTCAAGGTCAAATATAGCTGAGCCAAAGTCTACTTTTTTTTTTTTTTTCCTAGCAGAGAAATCCAGTTTATATATGGGATTATGTTTATGAAACTGGATGTTGAATTTTTCTTCCTGTTTTAAATTTTCTGATATATACAGATATTATACTTTAAGTTAGTTCAAGTATTTGTCAAGTGCACAGGAAGTGTATTTTAAAGGTCTTTAAAATAGTTTAGTTTTACTATACAAAGTTTGTTCACACAGAACACATAATTATACAAACATCCCTGTTTCTCTGTAAAGAAGATAAGTATTTTTATATCCTCCATCATCTGAAGCAACTTCTGTCGCTCACTTACCTGAACACCTGCAAACCCAGAAACCTCGATGTGTGAAACTGATGTAACTAGAGGCAGTGCACTGGTGATACTTGACATATTTGATATTATGATATTGTAGCATCAGAGCACCAAGTATCACAGTATATCAAACCATATGCACCTGGTCAGTGGGGTATCAGGAGGGTAAGGGTCCGCCAGAGGAGCAAAGCCGTTGTGTGACTGTGTGGGAATCCTTTGATTTACTTCACGTTGCTGTGTTGAGTTGATGTTTTTGTAGTGTTTATTCTGCTCACATATTTGAGCGGCAGAGATCACTAAGCATTGCATGAAGACAATTTTTCTAAGTCTGCTTTTGTTGCTAAACTAATGTTAGAGTCTGGTAAACCAATGATATGACCAACCAATGCAGGCCAACGCTTAGAGCTTCAGTGGGTTCTATTTTCAGCTAGAGTTGTCCTTCAAAGGAATTGTGGTTTTATCTTTATCTCACTACTACTGAAGTATATTAAAGGACCCTGGCTCATCATCCTGTCACCAGGAAGCTGCATTTGATTGAGTTGCTAATACTCCTACCTTTGCCTTTTAGGTAGCGATGTTTATGCTGCAGTTGGGCAGTGCCACTTTCTTGTTAACAGAACCAGTGATAAGTGCGATGACAACAGGAGCAGCTACACATGTTGTGACTTCACAAGTGAAGTATCTTCTGGGAATGAAAATGCCATACATATCGGGACCATTGGGATTTTTTAATGTGAGTTCAGTAAAAGAGATGGGTTATTCCATTGGCTAACATTTTATTCAATTGCAGCTCTATTTGGCTATATATAAGTGTAAGAAATTTGTTATGCGTGTGTGTGAATGAATAGAAAATGTGATACCAAAACCTTCACCTTGCTAGGTGTGTTTGTAAGAACAAGTTAGGAAAACTTGATGAAGAATGGGTCTTATTTTGAAAGGATACAGTAGTCAATTTAAAACATGTATTACACCATCAGTAATTCCATTCATTAGCTTGAGTAATTACACACTTGTACAGGGAAGGTTAACTCTCTCTGGATCAACATGTGGGAAGGATATATTGTTACATATTCCAAGTGTCACTCTAAGCATATTTTCTTCATGTTTTCCTGAATGAAATCTGAACATCATTGTGGTAAAAGGAACATGATCCATGATTTGTGGATCTCCCATGCAAAAGTTACCGTAGATATGTTGATCATTGCTTTATGACATGATATCGCTTTGCCATAAACACAGCAAGTGGATAGCTTTAAAGTATTTTTTATAAAATGCATCCAGCCTTTCATACAGTATAATGGTTACTCCCTTTGCAAGGTAGACAATGTTGACTGAAACCTGAAGGGCAAAGTTCTATAATCTTAATGCGCAAAAGACATGAGAGCATGTTTTTTAAGGTAACTTATTCCAGCACATACTGAATACAGGTGTTGTGAGCGTAATCTCTTTGCAGAAGCATTAGTAGTATTACAATAGTATCTGTCAGAATGATATTTTGTTCATAATAAAACTTTATTTACTTGCTGAAGTGATATTTATGTTGCACTGATAGCAACTAGTTAACTGATTACCAGTTGAAGTGAGGCTTCATCATGTTAGCCACTGAATTAAGACACCTTATTTAAAAGTATGGACTATATGTTCTTGCACTGATCTGCTCTTTATTTTTTCCTATTATTTTGGGAAAATTGTTAATGTGAGCTCTGTGATAAGAAGATGCTGCTTTTTAGCATGTTATTTCATAGTATTTTATAAATTTGATAACATTTCATATAGATAATCTATTGGTAAGATTTTACAGGAACAATTTATCAATGAGCATTAGAAGCATGTAATCTTATAAGTCCATAACTAAAAGCATCATAGCCAATATTATGAGTAGTCAGTTGGCCTGTGACACTATTACAAATGATACACCATATATTAAAATATTTTTTAATTATTTAAAAACCTTTTCATAAATACTTCTTAATATAAAATGTAACTAGTCTCTTTTTCATGGCATTTCCATGGAAACTATATTTACATATAGGAATATTGTCATCTTGTAGAGATGACTGGTGTTAAGTACCACAGCCAAGACATAATCAAAACATACATTATGAGCAATAATAAAGAACGGCAGTGATATGAGGAAAGATTTCCACATTGGTGTGTGGATGATATCATAAATGAGGTCATTCAAATGCTTTGAAGGAAATCTATTCCCTTATCCCTTGTATTTTTTAACGTATCTGAAAAAATTATTTGCCTTTCACTTCACTTTTGAAATCAAACCCCTTTGAACATTTTCCAAATAAAAATTTTCCTGATTTTTTTAAGGTTCTTAATTGTTCTGTAGAATTGTGTAAAAACAAACGAATAAACAAAACCTCCTCTGTACAACTTAGAAGAATAATTTAAAAGTCTCCATATTTAGAATGGAGAATTTAACCATACAAGTATTTTAAAAAGTTTCTGGTATCTGTTCAGACTTATGGATTGCTTTTAGAAGATCCAGTATCTCAGCCAGAAGCACTAGATTTAGATTTTGACAATAATTTTTTTTTCTGTGGTGGTAGTTTCATATGAAAATTATACCAATTACCTGTATATTAGTGTGTGCATGTAGCTAGAGAGTGAAATGCAAATTTGACATGTCTCCCCGGACAAGTTCTTTACTCCAGATTCTTGAAACCTGAAGACTGATATTTTTACTTACAGCTTTTTTTCTTTCTCCACTCCAAAACACCTCCCACTCACAAAGCCAGTTGCTTTGCCTCAGGCAATCTTTGGGTTGGCAAAGTAAGAATAAGAATGTTTAATAAAGTGTGATAGGAGAGTTGAAAGTAAAGTAAGCCAGTGAAATGGATTATTTTACAGCAAGTGAGATCATGATTAAATATGTAAAAACAAGCTTTGTGTATGGAGAACAAATCTACTACACTGGCATTGAGTCTATGGGATTTTTGTGTTTTACACACAGTTTATGTAATTTATTAAACTTCTTTTTCCCTCTACATGGTTTGTAACACTGCAATAGAGCTGCACATTGCAACATCTATTGATATTTTGCAAATAGGAAAAGCAAGATGAAGGTGAAGAAGAAAAATGATGAGGAAAGACTACATGTGAGATCTAATTTTCACAAGGGATAAGAATAGTGTCAGGTTTTACTTAGTATCTGAAAACAGAAAAATATATCTATATTTGCCCTTTATCCATGTGTAGATATATTTATCTTTCCACAATTTTCTGAGAAAATGTATTACTGCAAAATGAACTGCAACATAACAAAGCCACTTTGCACAACGAGATCTTTTGTGGTTGTGATGCAAGTTTGTTGCAAAATCCTTGTGATTATGCTGCAATTAGCTGAAAAGAACCTTCATGTTCCTGCTATCAGTCCTTTTTCCCCCTTTTTTCCCCATTTTGTTCCCTGTACACTTCACAGTAGTTGCCTGTACTTTTTTCACACAGTGTGTTGTATTTGTCTAGCAAACATCAGAATGGGACATTTTTGAAAATGCAATGAGGTCATCTATTCTTAAAATGTATTGAGTGTTTTAACTAATATGTTCCTTTAATTCTTTTGTTTGCTTCAGCCTCTGTACTAATTTTAGAACTAATCTTTTGGATTTTCATGTACACATTATGAAAAAAAGAACTCAGAGAATTTAATTATTACATGAGAATACTCATTCTTTATAAAACATCACAATGTTCATTATTAGTCTAGGAAAGCATGTGAAAATATAGTGGAACTCAAAGTAATTAATTTCCCATGAGAGTAGGGACATTCAGTGTCAGTATACATATGTGTGCAAAGTTAAAATATTGCTTTTTTCACTTTCACCTCGCACTTTTCACACGTCCAAATTTGCACCTATTGCCAAAATATTCACTGATTCCTCATAATATTGTCAGATAATTTCCATTAAACAAAACTAGCAATAAAAATGAAAAACAAGAGTCAAAGAAATCAATATTTTATTACTGTATTTTAAAATTTTGTTAATTATATAATGACACAAAAATTGCTTTGTACACTGCAATGTCAAACTAAATTCTGCTACACAATTTCTAAATCAGTTAGTGCATCATAAAACTATATAAAATACTGAATTTGTAATAATGTTTGTGATGAAAACATTTGTAAATTTTTCTTTTGAATCGTATGTCAGGGCTATTACAAGCTTGAGCTTTAGATTTTTACATTCAGGATTGACATTTTAACCTTGGATGAGTACAGTAATGGACTGGACAGTATAACGCATGAACAGTATAGTATAGAGAGATAGCTATAGTACATGTTAACTAAATTCATGTTAAGCACCACATGCTCTTTTTTTTTCTGAAAAGTCTGAGAGTCATTTGTGAAATCATCTCCTGACTTTGCTAGCCATATAATGAAATGGGTCTTTTTAGGTTGTCAGAGAATGGTTACTCAGGAACAGGTTAGTCGTGGAAGCTCTTTAGTCTGATGTAGTAATTGATTTAATATTAATGAATTACTGACAGAATTGTTTCAGTGTATGCTACAGACACTCTGGGGGTTGGACTGTTGGTGCTACTGAGTTCATTCGAGCTACGAAGAATTGACAGTCTTATTCTTTTTCATTTATTGGCTGATGTAGACTACATACTGAAGGATATGATTTGAAGAGAAACACTAAAGAATACACCAGGAAGTTCTTACAAAGTGTTTGTTGAAAAGTCTGAAAAAGCTGTGGCAAAGGTCCACAAGATTTGGCTACATATTTTAAAAATTAAATGGAAGTTTTGTTTTAATCAATTCGTAAAGACAGAAATTCTAAAAGTTATGCATATTTCTTTGTAATCCTTCATTAAAATTCTATTGGTTCACCCAATCTTATGTATTACTTTGTCTAGGAAAATTAAATTAAATGCCATAAACACAGATAGCTAATACTGACACTTCAATAGACACAGTTTGCTTCAAAACAAGCCCACATCTCTTTGAGTTCGACAATTAGGAATCAATCAATTTCTTCCCTTTTCTTATTACTTCACCTTAGATCTAGCTCAGTCTTTGGTGAGCACAGTGGGCACAGTTTGCTATATGGTTTTCCAAATTGCCTCCTTTTGTCTTAATTAATCTTGGGCACTGGGCCAAGTTCTGTTCTCTCTTGAAAATGCATTCATGGAAAATTATAGGTACAGAGACTAGTCCCAAGCCACTCAAGACACAGTCAACATATTGTCTGATTACAGTGGGGCAATATGCGGTTCAAAACTGTGGTTTGATTACTATCCTTCAGATTCACGACGTATGTAGATCGTGTTATTTAACAAGTTGATTTCAAAATATTTTCCTCAGTTCTGACATAAGTTTGTGCTGAGTTATATTCTG